>JAODVQ020496405.1:0-10016 GCA_025400075.2 Phenganax stokvisi
CAATTTATTTATGATTTCTAAATCGCTTTCTGATGAAGACGACATACGGTCAGTCAATTGTATTATAAATGACTTGACTTCCCGTGAATACTACTGTACCAAAGTCCAAAATAATATAATTTGGAAAAATGCAAGGTAGGCAAAAACGCAAAATTTTGAAGTCCTATGTAACATTTAGGTCTGAGGGGAAAGTCAGGGATAAAACTGATAGAAGATTCGACAACGTTTTAGTTTTTATTTATCTATGTAATTAATATTTATTTATTTCCGTTTAAATTGCCCTTTTTCTACGAAGTTTAAGAAACTAATAGAATTTCCTTCCAATTTCCTTTCTAGGGTTCAAAAATCCTTCCGATTTTCTTTCAAATTTCCTGCCAGACAACTAATTTTCCTTTGGGAAGGAAATTTCCTTCCAAGTGCAAACCCTGGCATCGATAATATAAATGCTGTGCTAGCTGGGCATGTTTGGCTATCTCAAAACATAGAAAAATAAATAAAAATATTGAAAACATTTTGAAATTGGATGTCACAAGGACCATATAAACGCTATGAACACAATCCTACCATTTCTGCTCCAAAAACTGCAAAGTATATGTGACGAAAACGCAACTACGAAGAGATTGATGAGACCGAAAATTCCTCAACATGTGGTAAAGACTGTGAAAATGCTATGCTGTTCGTTGAGGTAGGCTTCTAACTTTTATCAAATTAGGTTACTTAGATATTGACAATTACCATTATTGAAAGTAAAGTTATTGATGTTTTCCAATCTAAATATTGTGTACGAATCATTCACGACAGGAGGATAAAGTTCTCCTCCTGAGAAATCCTCATGCAGTTATATCATATTTTATCTAATTCAAAGCACAGTTTCTTAAATGAATATTTGTTTTAATGCATAATCTTAAAATGTATTGCAGAAATTTTGTGACACAGAAAGTATGACTGAAAATGAAGACAGCTTGCAGACTGAAGAATTCCAGGTAGGGGTTGGTATATTATTGTCTGTATATGGTCAGTAGTACTCAGTAGTCCCAAACATGTATTAAGATTAGTTCAGTTCAGTTCCTAACTAACATATTTGTGTAATTTTCATTTGATATGTAGGCTGCAATTGAAGAATTTAATTGTGAGGTAACAAATGAAGTAGATGAAACTGTTGATCCTGATGTAAATGTGAGGAACAGGATGGATACTGGAAACCAGCAGGTACATGTTTTTTGAATACTTTATGCCAACTCAGACATTCAGTAAATAGTAGCTAAACATTATATCTAAGCTGGTAGCCTAGAATCTCAAAGACCTTAGGATAATTGGTTTAATAAACCTACGCTCATTACCAATAAGATGCCAAAAAGACTCTGTCGAAGCTGATTAGTATTAATTCTGTAAAATGTAGCCTGGCTGCATTTTGTTTCTATCCTATATGTTTGGATTTGTAAGTTAGACTGTAAACTGGGAAAAAGCCAGTATTAGTGGTTTAGGATTATCATTCTTGGTGTCATTGTATTGTCATTCATTATTGATTAGTAATTAATTTTACCTTTTTATATCTCTCAATATCGTTTTTTTCCAGAATTTAAAAGATGATGATCCTATTTATCCAGGCTCAAATGTAACAAAGGTTCAAATTCTACTGCTTGTCTTGTGTTATGTGCTGAGACACAAACTTACGGATGTGTCCTTTGAAGATTTACTGACGCTATTGAACACTCTATTTCCTAACATTGTTCCAGCTACGAAGTACCTATTCTACAAGTCATTGCGGCTAGAACAGTCAGAGGTTTGTGCTTTAAGCAATTATAATGCAAAAGACAAATTAAATTATTTTCGATGATTATAAGCTACTGCACACAAATATAGTGCTTTATACACAGGGCTTCCACTTCTCAGGAAATTTCCTGATTCTCAGGAAATTCTAGGCTAAAAAGTAATTTTGCAGGATAGAAGAAAATATCAGGAAATTCAGGAAATCTGTTAAAATCTATTCCGAAAAAATTTTTTGAAAGTAACAATTTTCTCCCATTCACTTCATAAAAAGATTTAGCAACTCCTGAATTCCATTGCTGCATATTCCTAATTTTGTTGTGTTTAGTGTTTTTATATTGCAATACAATCTTAAGATTTTTGTGCTTTTTATTCTATTTTATTCTGCTTTTACAATGTCCTTTTATAATTTTCGTTAAATATTTAGGAAAATTATCAGGAAATCTTGATGAAAAATCAGGAAAAGTCAGGATATTTAGATTACTGTGTAGGAAATCTCAATTTCGGATGTGGAAGCCCTGTTTATACAGTTCAATTTGCAAGCAACTCCTCACTGCATTAAATTGGAAAAATGTATACATAGTTAAATCCCCTTCCCTTGGAAATCCAAGGTTGGAATTACTCTCCTTTTTATTTGTAAAAAAATAAGGTTTGATTTTTCAGATTGAGTTTTCAAATTGGCAATTTGTAATGCAATAAATAATTGTATTTGCTTATTTGTTAAAGAAAAAAGCAGGATAATGTAATGTGAAAATTTATTAATACCCAAGTTGTAGGTTTTTGCATGTTTCAACTGTCAAGTTGAACTTATACACGTACGTTAGAAATTAAGAAATAAAATTCCATCCGTGGAATCTTCAGACATACATTGTTTCCTATCTCCCTGCCCCCCTTCGACATCGAAAGTTTTGGTGTAGGGGGGGGGGTATGGATTGTCTCTGGAATAAATCAATCATTATCATAAGTAAAATCATGGTAATGAGGTGTATTGGCTGTTAAACTGCCCCCTCAATGAGGGTCATTAAGTATAATTACTTAAGTGGGAAGTTTAACCGCTAACACACCACACTTTAATGATATTATTTATTATGGTTGCCAAACCACCGCTATCCTTTACCCTATTAGACTATTATGTTGTGCTCTAATTATTATGGGAATTTACTGTTCGTGTTATGCATGCATTATGACATATTGAGCATCCACCATGCATGTATAAAAGGTACAGTTCCACAATAATTGCAGGTGAATTTCTTGTATAAATATCTGTTCTGCAGATTAGAACTTTACCTGCCAGGTGTAAACAATTCTCTCCATCATGCGTAATGAGGGAAATATAGCTCTAGGTCGTACAAGTTTTATCACACCTAGTATGACATCAATTGAGGTTGCATTATAATGAGACCGCGATTGATGCCACGCCTGGGGGTGTATTGGGATATGAATACAACATAACGTACAAAAGAAATACAGCCATTTACAACCATAGTGTTATCGTATTAATATTATTTCATCAGGGAGTCCACTAGTCAGGGCAACAGTTCATACTGTGCTAAGGTCTAGTGAAATAACATGACCTGTATATTCAAATGATTGAACTCTGTTGAATTTATTTTAGAAGCACTTCTACTGTTCCACTTCTACCTCTTCTGCATATTTGGGTAAAGACACAACCATCACAACCTAAAAATCATGCAACAGTTCTTTCAACGAAGCTGACAGTTTGAAGAGTGGACATTACTTTGTTTACATTCCATTACAGAAAAAAATGGAAACGATGCTGGCCAATTCCAAGTTATATCCTCATTTAACTGATAGAAATTTAGAAGTAAGTGTAAAGTCAGTGACTGTAACTGATGTTGTAACATCAGATTTATACAAAGAACTTATAACTAAACATGGGCTTAGTTCAAATGACATTTCATTAATCTGGAATGCCGACGGCATTCCTGTATTTAATTCCTCTAATTATTCTATATGGCCACTGCAAGCATCTTTTAATGAGCTTCCTCCACATCTTCAACACAAACTCATCTTACTGCTTGGTTTATGGTTTGGACAGAAACCCAAAATGAATGTCTTCCTGGTACCCTTTGTTGATGAGTGCATAAGGTTGGAGACTCTAGGTTTTGTCTTTCAAAATGAGATTCAGAAAAGAAGGGTATATGCATTGCTGCTATCTGCTGATTCACCAGCTAGGGCTATTGTACGCAATGTGAAACAGTTTAATGATGAGAATGGGTGTGATTGGTGTGAGTTCGAGGGTATCACTGGGGCTAGTAACAATGGTCCACCTGTTCGTTACTATCCCCATCGATTACCAGTTGTGATGTGAAGTGCTAGAAAGCAAGCAGCTTATGCAATAAAGGCCACTGCAGCATGGCAGTTGTGGATTTACTTCCATCTTTTGATACTGTCAGGGGCAGAGTTGCAGATTACATGCATTCTGTTTGCCAAGGAGTTATGAGGCAAATGGTAGATATGTGGTTTGAAACAAAACACCATGGTGAAATGGTCAAAAGGTCAAGTTAGTTGATGAGCGACTTCAAATGATTAGCCGCCCGAGTGAAATACACAGAAGTCCCCGTAGTATCTCCCAGCGTCACTGTTAGAAAGCATCTGAATGGAGGGCTTTTATCTTCTATAGTCTTGTAGTTCTTCATGGGATCCTCCCAAACGGATTCTTAAATCACTATTTTCTATTTGTATATGGCATTTATACCTTGTTAGGCGACTCTGTTTCAGGTACTTCAATTAGTCTTTCAGAGCTTTGTCTTACAAAGTTTGTTATCATGATGGAGGAATTGTATGGTCTTTCCAGTTGCAAATTTAACACTCATTGCTTGACACATTTGGCACAGTGTGTTAAAAACTGTCGTCCACTATGGGCTACTTCTACGTTCACCTTTGAGTCACATAATCATGTGCTTTTAAATATGTTTAATGGAACACAGTGTGTACCAAAGCAAATAACTGATACCTATTTGCTAAAAGCCAAGGTTGCATCCTTGGCAAGAGGTTGTGTTGATGATGATTCTTCTGTTTGTGTGAAGAAAGTACTTGCTAAGCTCACTGAGTATGTCAGGTTCACACACAATAATGCCTTAGATGCATTAAAGTTGTTAGGTGCTGGGAGGTTGGTCACTTTGGATGCACAGATGCTGGTTGCTTTGGAAGGTTTGCTTAATTTCAATGTGCACAATCGATGTGGAAAGATGTACGACAGATTTCTGTACAATCATAAATTGTACTCTCCCATCTCGTATAGTCGATCCAAATGACACAAAAACCACCATGTGTCAGTTCAACATGCAGCTTGCAAATATGGTAGCATTGTTGGGATTTTAACAATTAAGCTGTTGTGTCATTGTATGCTAGAAACTTTGCAATATTGTAACTGCACATTCTACAATGTAATCTTTCTCAAACCAATGCATGCTAGCCATAGAATATTATTTAGAGATGTTGACTTTAAAGTAAGCAGCAGTTTTATAGTGCAAGTTGAGGACACTGATAAAGTAATTGCAATGTATCCTTCGCACATCGGTAGCAAGTGTATATGTTTAAGTTTGGGTGAAAAAACATACTATTGCCCAATACCTTACAGAATTTATGATGATTAGATACAAGTGGACAGTTCCATTGTAAATAATATATTCTGTATGCAATGAAGCTAAGCAATAGTCAATACCAGACATGCTACAAAAATTCAAAAACTAAGAAAGACATAGGAAACAAAAACTAATTACTATGTATTGAAGATTATATCCCAGAATATGTTGCATGTATATACAGTATACAACATGCCAATTGCATGGAAATAACAGTAGCATCCAAGTCATTTCATTCTTTCTAGAAGTCCGCTTGTGTCTTTCTACACTATATATTTGTTGTATGTTATATTGCTTTGCTCACTTTATGATACCTTACCAGACACATGATGTCAGCTCACTATATTTATGCTGTAAATTTTAAGACAAACACTGAAATTAAATATGATACAAATTAAGCCAAATTGTATGTTGCTTGTTTCCTGCTAATTATTCTGTTTGAAGTAATTATTAGATTCTTAGATATGCTTCTTTTTAAATATATTCCATAGAATATTCTAAAACATTCTACAGAATTCAATATGTTATTGGACTTTCAACATAATATTTTATCAGATCTGCAGATCTTTTAAAATAGTGTTGTAGAATATTCTATAGGACCTGTATATCCTACAGAATAATTTATTGAATATTCTATAGGATTTGGGCATCCTATTGAATGTTCTATAGGAAATAGAATATGCTATAGCATATTCTATAGCATTCTATAGAACATTTTCGTAATCTCAAGAGGTTGGAGCGAAATGAAATAGATTGGTGTTAAAGACTGACATAAATAGCAATCAATGTGAGTGAAAGTGTAATGAGAATTGCTCATTTAGGGGTTTGTTTTTGTTTTTGGAATAATTACGTTTTGACATGCCCCACTCCAAAAGACGCTGCATGAAATGCACAAGATAGGATTTCTCACTTTGGCTTTGTCCGCAAATATAAAAATTTGCAGGCGTCCCAAATCTCTCACATCCATTGTGTTCACCAACAAAACACATAATAAGTTTTATTTCACAAATGCCAGTACTTTATAATGAAAACAAGCGTCTAACATCAGTTATAATTCGTTCGAAAAAACTTTCTTTGATCTTAGACTTTGTGCGATCGATACTGTTAAGAGGTGTAGCCACTAAACGTATAGCTCTGCGCGTCTTGTCTTTAGAGTCATTCGTCAAATAAATCAGAGTCAAGTAAGCCATAGCACAACCAAAATTATTGACAGTGATTTCATGAAAAATAATTGTGACACTGAGAGAACGTGCATCGAGCGCCTGGTCTTAAAATAAAGACATATGACGTTCAAGTAAATTTATATGATGCGATAACGTTGTCATATGAATGTCTACATTTTTTTTTGAAGCTCATTAAAAATCACTTCCATTCTGCACACAAACAAAGACAAAAAGAATGCATAAAGTCAAAACGTATTTATTTATACAAGCAGATAAATGAATGTTGTCAACACAGGAGTTACTGACAAATGTTCATGTTCTGAAAACTATGCCATAAATCATCAAAACAGTTTTTAAAATATTCGTCTTTGTCTTTGGCTATGTATTTACACGGTTCAGGCACGATACAGTTGGCAAGTTCTTCATCTTCTAGGGGAGCCCATTCGAAAAATCGGCACGAATTTTCCTTCCCGTTTGGACAACAAAAGGACATGTGATCTTTGTTAAGACCTTCTTTTTTGACCTTTTCAAATACACACGGAAACATATGATGACAAGTCAGTTTCGACGCCTGTTGCACATCACCCCATTGCCAAAATGAACAAGGATTCGATTTATCAGAACAGACGAAGAATGGTCTTCCATAACTTACTTTTATCACATCTTTCACCTCACGCATTGTTGTTATCTTACGATGCCCATGGCATTTTGGTGGTATCTTATTGTCGCATTTTCAAATTGTAAGAATATTCAGTCCGACTAAAATTCATCCGGTACCGTGTGATCAAGGCCTCACAGCAGTGGCAGATCTAGGAAGTTTCAAACATTCACAAATTCTCCAAGCATTGTCAATATAAAGCAAATCATGACAACAACAATAACTTTATTATCAGCATTCCACATCCAAAATGCTGTTGCTATAATATTAATGGTACAACGTTAATACTATATCATGATATTGAAATTATATTAATGGTGTTATGGTTTTCGTCCTTTATGCAACTTGTTCGATTTTGAATGCTTGATTCGAATGTTAATGACTTAAATTGCCACCTAACGCACACCAAAGCCATGCGGTGTGTTGATGGCTGCTTAGGGAATGCAACGTGTTGATGAGAAAGCAAGCTATGTTACCACCTAATGTAAGTCTGTCATACAAAATTGAAGCACACCTGTCCTAATCGTAAACATTTCTTTCGTTTGAATTTCAGCGCAGACATTTGCAGCCAGACCATGATCCTCACTTCATAGCTACGTGAAGTTCGTCAGTTGAGTAGATTATAAAACGTCTAATTTAATCGTTCCAATAACTCACAAAATATACGAGTGTTCAATCCGGCATTGACCCTTAATTCATTAGACCTCAGCAAAGACTCGACGAACTCATAGGAACACAATTTGAATTCATTAAGTTAAATTTCAACACACAAAACTTGCAAAGCAAATAGCTGACGTACGACACAGGATGAGAGCGGAAATTCGTATGCTTTAACACAGCAGCTTCACTGTTGCAGCCAATGAGATACATATTATAAATAGCTCAGTGTTGCAACAAATGTCTCAATCATGTTTCAAGCATCTTGTGTTGCACATATACCTTGTGCTACACCTACAGATATAAACGCCAATCAGAATGTGTAAATTCCATTACTTTAGCCAATGAGAGATCGTAAAATCATGGATGTTGCGCAAATGCTTCACACGAATCAGATGCCCAGATTGTGTTTCAAGTGCTGCACAGCTCATGGCCGTACTGAGGGTAGCCGCTTTTGTGCTTACCAAACGAAGACTCATTTTAATCAATCATAATAACTGGACTGTGATTCTGGAATGAAATGCACCCATTTCCGGTGAACTCTTGATGGAAATTGGATGACGGAACACGCAACCCAAAATATGCAAGTCATTTAAATTTTGTGAAATCTATGTTATTCACATGCTTTATGTGAATACCCCTAGATCCGCCACTGCCTCACAGTATACTCTACACACAAGCTCAGAAGAGCGTGTAGTAACTGAACTGACTGGAGTGCAGGGGCTGCTCGTTCAAAAACCGGTTACGCTAACCCAGGGTTAAATTTGATTAACCATAGGTCACTTTGCGTTGTTCAAAGCTAGATTATCCTCAACCCTCGGTGAAAGCAAGGGGTAAATTTAACTTTGCTCGCTAGGTATGTTAGCTTATTTAGCCCTAGTTTAACACATCAACTTTGCTAAAAAAACAGGTAATGGCAGGGCTTGCTCTTAAACTGTTCCAATTAATCAAAGTATCCAGCTTTTCAAAATTTAATCGGCTTGTTTGTCAAACGCCTCTTTTCTTTGCAATATGACAGTTTAATATATTGTCACTACGCAAGAGTGCTAACTAATTTTGTCACTGAGAGAGAGGTAACTACTTTGCAGTCTTGTGCAAAGACTTGCCCAGATTTGTACACAAACGCAAAAAATGCAATTTTTCCTATTTGTGTCAAAGCTGCCTTGTCTGGCAAAAAGAGGAAGTACAGGGTGTACAAAAAAAAACGCAATCCAACTTTAAAGTTTTATAACAGAAATAATATAAATTTTCATGTCTTCATTTGATTTCATGCTGTAGTCCCATCCTTTCTCCACTCATTGTGCTGTTAGCCATTTAGAACTGCAAAATGAGTGATTTACTGCGAGCAGTCATTTATAGATGCTTGAATTCAATGTTCTTAATTCCCAATGGTGCATTGTCGTTGCATGCGAATACTTTGTTTGAAATGCTTTTAAATCACTTTTTGCATGGAAATCCATAATTTTTAAAAAGAGTTGCTCGCGAAACGCATGTTGAAGTGATATGTGTGTACCGAGAAATGGTGGCTACGATAAATGATTGTAATCAAGTTGATTAAAATTTTAATTAACTCAAGCTATCTCAAATTTAAATTGTCCGATTCCTATTACTGAAAGAAACATTACTCACTCATTTCAAGTTCAAATTTAACAAACAAGCAATTTTTATAAAACTGAATAGTGGAGCATTCAAATAGTGGAAGTATTAGCCTTCATCAACTCCTCTTCTTTCTGAAATTTTCATTTGAACGTAGGATTGCATTTTTTTTATACACCCTGTAGATAGAAAAGGGTATGTTCTGCCCCATTTCTCACGCCTCATTGATCAGACCCACTTAAGCGCCCACTTTAACCAATCTTTAGGACATAACAACATTTTCAGACATTTACGACGTGTTCATAGAGAATTATCCACAACTGCATAGTAACATTGCATAAATTTGTTGTATAATAAATAATGAATTGGCTTTCAGAAGATATAACAAAATGAAGAAAAAAAGTATACTCGAAAATAAGGAGGGGAAAAAATTAATCTTAAATTGTTTCGCACCCTCGTTGTGGAGCGCTACTTTTATTGAAAAAATCACAACATCAAACCGACGAATAACTGTTAATCTTGCACTCCAAAATAAGAGTTGTTTAGACCAAGCGTAAATGCAAATCC
>JAODVQ020496414.1:0-10015 GCA_025400075.2 Phenganax stokvisi
ACTAAATCCCCCGTGTACGGTTGAATATTGAAAAGAACTAATGAGAATGCTTTGATTTTACGTGTTCTCGTTATTCTGCATCCAAATATTTCTCAATAATTCAAAGTTCATATCACCTCTTTGGATATTCAACTTCTTTGGCATCATCTTCAGTAACGTCGCCATAATGCCACATATTTAGCCATAACCGGTGGCCAAATAACGCATTTAAAAAAAAAATTACCATTGTCCGCATCGTGCATAAATGTAGACAAAGATGCACGAAAGAAATGAGACAAATACATGGCTCAAGGCACTAAAACATGTCTTCAGTTGTTATTGAACGTTACGTGTGCATAGTGTACACTTCTCAGTGCACAATATTTTATACTCATGAATAAAAAGATAAAAAAAAAGTCTCCAAGCCAAATCTCCAATGACAAAAATTTTGCTGTTCACAACCATACAGGCATACATTTACGAAAGAACAGAGAGAAAAGTTTTGGTGAAACCTAAAAATATATCTCTATTCTTTGTGCAAAATTGTGCATACTAACAGTATTACTTATTATAAACCTCGGACTATTAGCCGCAAGAATAAAAGCCTATCCCACGCATGAACACTCACCTCATAACAAATATAACCCCCTCTCCAAAATATAAGCCCAGTAGCTTACTATAAAACCCCATAACCCACTCAAACAATTACAAATAGCCGCAACTAAACATGAGATGTGTTTAAAGCAATTGTTTGTGTTTGAAGCATTACTGAACAGTAATTCCACAAAATGCTTCAGTGTTCGTCTGGTTGGAGTTTTAAGGAGTCCCGAACGATTCTTTTGCAAGTCTTGGGCCCATAGAAGATATACAAATGTCTGTGGAATTTCTATCCCTTCTTCGAGGACCATTTCTTTTCTGTTGCTTCTCCTCGATTCCCTGTTATAATAGTCGTAACCTGCGTGACTTTCCCGGCTTTAATCAGAGGGTTCAACTTAGCTGCTCATGCCTTCGGAACATGTCCAACTACCTCTTATTTTTGTTTAATACTGTAATGACATCGTTGCTTTGTAAATTGGCTGCTCTTCTTTGCACAGGAAGTCTTCAATAACCTTAAAGGGATGGTTGTATACATAGTGTCCCTTTATCCGTGCAGTTATTTTAGCAATTAACGTACATCTGATCCATTATGTTTAAACTAACATTTTTAACTTTCTTGACTATAAAACTTGGCTAATTGTATGGCTAACACATTTTTCTAAACAATCTAATTAGAACAGAAGAAGGCAGTCAACTGTTGGCTTGCAAACTTGTTTACATAGAAACGTCAGATTCGAATACACTTGACTCTTGTTTTCGCACTAGCGAACGAGTTACAACATTGCCGAGGTTGCAGATCTCAGTACAAACGCATCACGACCATATTACAACGTTCTTTCACACGAGAGGTTAAGCTTTCTGTGATACAGTGTCTCCACTCAAATGAGAAAAACATCTTGTGAACCGCATCCCACTACAAAATTGATAGGACACAAGCGAGACCATGAATAAAAAGGAAGAAAAAAATCCGACAACCAAAACGTAAAAGTGAAAGTGTTTGGTGCTGGAAAGTAATGTACGCACTGTTGGAGAAAAGCTCTTTGAAGATTTCTTAGAAGGAAGAACCCAAAGCAAAATTGTTAAAAAATGGTTGTTATTTCACGAACTAAAATACTTTAGACCGAACTGCATTTTGATATAACGAATTTTAAGTTTTCTGATCGATGGGTTGCTGAATTTTGCAGACGATATAAACTATTCATCTCTTCGAAGCACGACTAATGTGTCGGAAGAGTCGCCTGCACACCTGAAGGATTCAATAGAGAAATTTCATGGAAATCTGCTGATTGAACGAACACGTGGCACCTACAACTTGTGGGATATTGCCAGCATAGACCAGACCCCACTACTTTTCGTTTTCGATGACAGTTTGACGTATGGTGCTAAAGATTTAGAAAATCTGGATCACACGTGCTCAATCAGGCCTTGACAGACGGAAATGCACTGTTTAGGTAGCAATCTTTGGCGACGGTATCTCACGAGTAAGATTGATAGTGAGTTTCCACAGTAAAGGAAAGAGGATAAAAGCTGACGAAAACAAAAGCTGGGACTAGAGAGTCAAGGTTAATTTCCAGGCAAGAGCTTGGTGGGCCCCATCGATTACGAAGCAATGGGTGTGAGATGAATGAAGAAACGTATTTACAAATCTTCTTTCTACTGGATCCGGTGGGGAAATGTTTGTGGCTGACTTGCATACGGCGCAACGAACAGATGCAGTAAAACGTCTTCTCGTGAAAAAAAAAAACGTTCTTGTTAATGTGCTCCCAGGATGTACCAGTTGGGTACAGTCATTCAATGGAAATCTAGAGCATCATGTGGAAGGGAAACTTGCCCCCTCAGAAAGACGCGTACTTACCAGCAAATAGGTTCCAAACTCATAGAAAGCGTTGCCCAAAAAAAAGGACATGATCTTTTGTTCTTTTCTTACATGGGGGATAGAAAACAATCAGATAGCTTGTTTATTACTTACACAAAAGATCGTCCATGTATGAGAATCAACGTACATAGGCCCCCTCCTACCTTGTATAATCCCATCAAAAATCGCTTACGAAAGCATATAAGCTTAGGGCTTGTAGTCGGAGGTTTAAGATACTAGAGAGTTTTAGATTGACATTTACGGCGAACCGCTAACTGCTAACGGCAAACTTTAAATCACATTAGATTGTAATGTCAACAGTTTTATAGAGCGAAGTTGCGAAATCACGCTTCACTTCATTACATAGCTTCCTGTAACATCGAACAACTGACATAGTTGACTTTAAAATGCGACTTAAAAATGGCCGTTTGCCGTCAGCGGTTCGCCATAAACGTCAATCTAAAACCTTCTATTATAGATATATTTTCGGGACTTGAGAAAAGTGGTTCCTCTATCTTTTTATTTAAATTTATGCATAATTGGGTACTTTAAAGACAGAGTCATTAAGGATGCAGTTTGGAGATTTGAACGAAGTGTTTTCTCTATCCTTTTTTTAAAATTTATGTAAACTTGTGCATATTGAATACACAGTAATTGAAGATAAGGCTTAAAGACTTTAATAGCTTGTCGTTTTGAATTTTAGCACTATACAGTGACTCTTGCAAATCTAAATATCCAACTTACACTGTTCTTTTTGCACTCACCTGAGCTCCTAAATAGCCCTTTACATTTTTCTTAAATCGTTTTTCTTTTTGTTGCTTCACAAGTAGCAATCACTTAACAATCAAAGCACGGCCGATGTCTTCTTTATTTTCATGCAGTGCAAAGATAATGCAATCGTAAAAAAGGAAGAATAATGTAGAAATTTCTCTAACTGATAATCACATCATGGCAAGCGAAGTAGTAATGTAACGCCATGTCATTATGAGTCCCACTCAGGTGGATGAAGTTTTTTTCTAGTGGCTTCGTTCTTAAACTTGTATCCCCTTTCCCAAAAAACCGTTGTTCCAAGCGTTAAGACAACAGAAATTCTTTATAGCAAAAACACTGGAGGTTTCCTTCTAGTTTTAAACCTGAAATTGCTATAGTCTTGTCTCATAGTTCGTGACATTGTAAGCAGCTTTCAGAGAAATAACTTTAAATCAAATAATGGTTTATGCCAACAAAGTAGTTTGCGATCAAAGTTCATGTGCTTCAAATTCTGTATGAAAATTTCATATGTTTAAAAAGTAAAACTTCAAAAAGTTTTTCCATTTAGCAATATATTTTGTTCTTAAAAACGACATTCAACTTATATTTCATTTCTTCCTGAAAGCTGGACTGCAAAAAATATCATTTTTGTTGTGAATCAGCAGCATCTGCAGTGCCCATTATGTGATCATCATACGTCTTGCTGTATTTTGTACATGAAACCAATTTAGGTCACCAATGGATATGAAAATTTCTAACAACTAAAATTAATGAAAAACCTCTATACAAACTCAAGCCCATATCACGACTCAACACCCCTTACTGGGGTCCGCTAGGTACTAAGGGCTTGTTCATATTAGCCAAAAAAAGTATCTTGGTTACCGTGGAAATTACTTTTCGACAAGCCAGATAGTTTTGTTCTGTTCATATGGCAAAGCGTTTTCCCCTTACTGGGGGAGGTTTTCGGCTGTGGCGCCTATACGCTCGCCATTTTGTTAAATCGCATGTCAAAAAGTTGCTAATTAAACCAAATATCATCCCTGAGTAGGCGGTAAAATTACGTTCATATGGGGAAAATTTTATTCCGCTGACTGAGATCTCAATTTTCAACAAGCAAGATCTTGGTAAGCGGGATAACTTTTCGTCTCATATGAACGCAATCTAGTTTTCCTACTGCATTTCGGCAAATTTTCAAGAGAGATCTTGCTTTATCAAAACGTTTCCTGCATAACTAGGGAAAGTTTGGCCCATATGAACAGAGATTTTTAGAGATTTTTATAACTCTCCATCTCTGTCTAAAAACCATTGAAATTTCTCCCTGACATCACCAATGAATATATTTGCCTCAAGAAAGTTATTTTTACAGGAAATAACGCTGTGAAAACATCTTTTTGAAAATTATAAAATTTTGGGACTTGAGAAGAATGAGGCTTCAAAATGAGAAAAATCCATTTCCCATTTTCCTGTAAATTCTTTGAAATTTTAGTTTGACTGATCGTAGATTATATGCTTTCAAGCTCTATATGAAACAGTAGCCATCTTTTAACACTAAGTAAAAGTTGACGTTAAAAAATTCGTTCGAACAAAATTGTAGTTTCTAAGTGTATCAGATACACAAACTGCAAGATAAAGACCAACTGCAAGGTTTGTATATGGCTTTTATAATTCATGCTTTTGTTGGCTTATTAGCATTGGAATTTTCACCAGTAAAGAAATCTACGCTCTAATAATTAAAGGAGAAATTTTGAGTTAGTCTATATCAGTGACATAGATAAGCTACAAGTCATGAATTTCCGTGTATTTTGTAAATTTTTAATGAAATTTAGACTGATAATTAAAAACTTGCAAATTTCTCTCCTTGCTTTTTCGTAAAATATTGCAAAGCCTCCGTTTGTTTTATTGCCGCAAAAATTCTATCATTTTAATTTACATTGATTAAGCATTAGCTTTATATTGATACCAAATTAAGGTTAGTGGAAGCCGATTCACAATCCAAAAATGCCATTTTTTGTAGCTAATCACTGAAAACTTGTAAAATTTCTCTCTTTGCGTTTTCATGTAATTTCTCAAAAGTTTGTCATCCTGCCTCAACCCTATTCTCAGTTTCTTCGAACTATTACCAATCGATATATTTGAGCAATAAAACTTCTTCTTTTCCACCATAAAATACGACTCTAAACATTTGAAAATCTTACGTTGCTATAATAGCCGGTTCAAGGATTTTTGTAATTTTGTCCAAAAACATCCTATGTTTCTCATAGTTAAGTTAACTTAACCAGATAACTGAAGTTATTTTCTTCGATTATTTCCGCACCTGATTTGAAAATAGTGCCAGCTGGAAGAGCAGGGAATTCGGGGCAGGGATCACCTCATTTCAACACCAGACCGAAATGAAAAATATTTGCACTGCCATCAATAAAAACAGGTGAAATCATACCACCAACGACCCTGTTTTCACCTTGCACAAGTTTTCCAAACCATATCTTCAATGACTATGTCTTCATCGTGCACAAGTTTAAATTAATATGAACAAAAAGGTAGGAAAAAGACTCTGGTCCAGTCTCCAAACCATACGTACTTTCAATCAGTATGTCTTCACGGTGCTCTAGTTTACATAACAATAATTATACTGGTAGTTTTATCAGTTCTTAACTGTTCTTCCTAGAGGTCCAGTAAGAGTCATCTCTTATTGATCCAGTGTTACTACAGGAGGAAACCTAAACTAAACTAACTATATTGATACCGGATAGTTTCATCAGCTCCAATCGGTTCTTCTTAGAGTTTAAATATCTGTACCGTGCTCCAGTTATTTTTATCTAATCAACCTATTCGTCCCAAAAGCAGACACAAGTCTTTGATGTTCTTGCACCACAGCTCTATAATCTTTCCTTCCGACCCTATGTTCTGGTGCAGACACAGATTCATTCAGAGTAACTCCAGAGAGAATCCTAAACTAAACAGACTGTACTTATGCTCGATAATCTTCTCAGTGTAAACTGTGCTTCCAAGAGTTCTTGTAAGAGTTATGTTTTATTAAACCTTAGTGATCCAGTGTTGTTACAGAAACAAACTTAAACTAAACTAATCATAATTATATGGGATACTTTTCTCATAATAAACTTGGCTTCCTGTAATTCTTGTTGGAGTGATATTTTATTAATCCTTATTAATCCAGTGTGACTACCAAAGAAAACCTAAACTTAACTAACTATATTCATACAGGATAGTTCTATCAGTTCTAAACTGTTCCTCCTGGAGATCCAGTGACAGTCGTCTCTTGTTACTCCAGTGTCAAAAGCGAAAAAACCTAAACTAATGTAACTATATTCATACTGGATAGTTCTATCAGTTCTAAACTGTTTTTCCCGGAGTTCCAGTAAAAGTCATCTCTTGTTGCTCCTGTGTGACTACGGGAGGAAACATTCGTAACTGTAACATTAGTAAAATGTTCGAAGACCAACACGATGTGCTGTCTTATAATCGATTACATTTAAGAGGGGCCTGTACCAAGTTTGCCCAAATATCTAAAATTATAGAGTAGCAAAGTCGGAGTAGAGAAAATCGGAAACACGTAATTTAAAACGCAATTTAGTACTGTAATGGATTTCATATGATTTATATGTAGTAGTCTAAAATCAGATAAGTGCAAGCGAGAAATTGAAATGCAGAAATGCGAGATTGCAGGATTTGACAGAAAATTGAACAAGATAGCAGGACTTGTGAGCTGGGTACAGGCCCCTCGTTTAATAGTGATCCATAAGATGAATGTGATGCAGAAAGTTGGAGTGAATGTAGCACGGCCAGATCTAGACACGTCGAGGCCCTGGGCAGCCATTAGTTCCATAGTTGCCAACTTTATGAAAGAAATGTGCTCAAGATTCCGTGAGAAACAAAGCTGCAAAAGTTCCAGAGGATGTTTGGGCATACCCCCCCCCCTTAAAAGTAGCCAAAATCATTTCCTTTACCTCTTTCAGGGACGATATTTAAAAAAAACTTGAAAATTGTGGAGGTCCCCTGTTTGTGGAAGCCCCTGGGCAGCTGCTCAGTCTTGCCCTCAGGTAAATCTGACCAATGGAAAGAATTCTACGCAAAATGATCATTTCTCACTGAAATAGGGCCGTGTCTGTTGTTTAATTTCTTCAGTCAACTTGCTGTTCCAAAGCTACAAACTGGACAAACAGTCGAAAAAGTCTTGCTTAGTGATTGTAATCGTTTGCTATTAAACCTCCATATCAGTCAGGAGCGTTTTTTGTCGACGATCTCGAAGCGCGTACGGAAAGGAATGAAAATACGTTTGTTGTTTATTTGGTTTGATAAAACTACACACATGGCATGAAAAAGTATTCCACGCGGGTTTCTTTATGATTATTCTTTGGTAAAAAGCAGTGATAATAGCCGCTTTACGATTGTATTAAATTCCGTGCTCGGACTTGGCAATGTAAACCACGCCTCCTTTTATACTGGCGGGCTGCTCAAGCCAGAAATAGTTATGACTAAATTTTTAAATGGGATTGGACCAATCAGGATTCGTATTCCACCTACCGGAACAAATAGTCTCTGAGCTCTACACGTGTTCATACTTGATGCCCTACATATTACTTTATTTTATCTTAAACTATCATGAATAGTGAATGATACTCTATGGTACGATTAGGTGCTTAAACTCTCTGAAATATTAGAGAATTAAGGCTCGATATGAAATAACATGAGCCTTATGAATGATATATATAACACGCTGTCTACTGCATATTATATACTGAGGCTGTCTAGCATAATTGGGTTTGTAGAACATGAATAGACTTGTTATGATATTCAAACTTGTTAAGGCATGAACATTTTATAGTTTAGATGGCCATGCATAGTCCTCTAAACAAAGGGAACCTAGGAAATAACTCAACTTTGAACGACCTTGCCAACCGTTGCTACTCATGATGATTGTCAGGATCAATCTCAGGATCATCTCAGGATGTCCGTGATAGCTTCAAAGAAATACTTCATATAAGATATACGTAATGGAACGTAACAGAATAGGCAACGGCTAAATGTAGTCACTGATGTTGCGTAGTAGTTTTATAAACAAAAAAAGTTCTGTTAAATGAAGAGATTCCAAAGTAATTTACGCAAAAACGATAAAATTCTAGGTGGGTGACGTCATTCATGGACTGTTCACCGTTCAGTAACCACTGTCAGTAAAAGATCACCGCTCCCAACCAATCAAAGTGTGTAAGATACTTTGACTATTTAATAATCTCACAATAATCCTCTACAATGAGCTGAACTCACTTAGACTACCTCCAGCACGGTAACCGGAAATAAAAGCAATGGAAGTGGAACTGCTAGTGACGTCAAAAATGCACATATTGTCGATTGCAAAGTTTCTTTATATATATTTTTACGTTCAATAGTAGTAATCTTTGCGAAGCAAAGAATCGTTTGAAAAAATGGCTCAAGCCGCCCCAGTTTTGCACCGTGGTATCGTTAAACAGGTAGGAATAGGGTAAAGGCTTCGCTAGAATGTAATTTAGCGGACACCTTACGCCGCTGGCCGTTCAGAAAATATATTATGTTAAGAATGCTGGGTGGGGTTGCGGGCTCATTGCTCTTTAAAAAATATTTATTTTTAGTGATCAGCGGCGTAAGGTGTCCGCTAAACGGCATTAGCTGCAAAGGTTTTGTTCTTGCCTATTACGAGCGCGTTAGCGAAGTTTTTCGATATTTTTCTGAGTAGCCGCTGCGCATGCACGGCTAACCACAATGCTACAACACTAAAATGTCTACTTTCATGTAATGTCATGCAATGTCATGTAATGTCATGTAATGTCCACTGATCTGTACATAGACTGGATTGCGCATCTACTAATAAAATTCATCAACAGTGAAGCCGGAAGTAAAGTGCAATTCGCACGTGAAGGCCCACTTTAGTAGAGGTTTGCATTACGGAATCGTAGTTTTTGCGGGTTTTTTTTGGCTTTTACACGTTGCTGATTGGGTCAATTCTTTTATCACAAATGAAGAACCACGCAAGGAGACTTTTAACCACAAAATTGACGTTATTGCAGCTTTCTAACGTTATAATTTCGAATTTACATGTTCGCATGAGCAGACTGAGCTGCAGTAAAATAAGTTTGTTTGAAGTACACGAAAGGACGAAAAGTATGTTCACTTGTATACAGACCTCTAAACTCGTTGATGAAATGTTAGATCATTTCATTTTACATAAGTGGTACTGTGGTAGTAGAAAAAAATGTTTCAACACGACAAGAAATTGTATTCTTTATCCTGTGGTTTTATCTGTCATGAAGTTGTACTCGTATTATTTTATATCACTACATCATTTATTATACCCCGAACATTGAAATATGCAGAGTACTTTGAAAATTCTAACAATACCCGGCTCGATCAGTAACGCCAAAATTATGATTCAGTAATACAAATCTATACAAAAGCGAGGCCTTTACTTGCGATTTTGCACATTTACTTCTGGCTCACTTTGACAACAGATGCGCTACTACTCCGCGTTCGTCTTAACATTCGGAAACTGTTGATTAGACAGATGTTCGGTGTGATCATTGTTTGCGAATATTTTGAGGAATTACTATTACAATTTTCGTGGAATAAAGAGAAGGCAAGCGCTATTTTTTCTTGGTTTTGTTTCATTTAGTATTTTAATCGCTCATTGTATACTGTGGTCGAAACAATTCGATCAGAGTCAGATTTTTTGAGCGTAAAGTAAAAATAATTGTAATTGTAATTGTATTGTAATTGTAATTGTAATTGTAAAAAATTAAATACATATGCAGCTGCAAAGCTGAATTGCGTATTTACAGACTACAC
>JAODVQ020496425.1:0-10013 GCA_025400075.2 Phenganax stokvisi
AAATATTCATTTCTGTCTGCCTCATTTGCATTCGTCTGACAGAAAATAAATATTTGTGCCATTGTAGTTGATCAGTTAGGGATCATGCGTGTTGAATTTAGTCAATTACTTGTAAAAGGATGGTTTTTTGTCGTCTTTTGCAACAAACTCTTCTACTACTTTAGACACCCATGAGGTCAGAGATATTGGTCTTAAATTATTTTCGAACGTATTAATGTGTTTTTTGTTTGGTAAGGGAGATATATCAGCCATCTTCCAGGTTGTAGGTATCTGTTGTTTGAAGTAAGATTAATTGACAATTTTCAGGATTGGTAAGGCGAAAATATGTGAGTATTTCCTTGGGAACTAGTTTGGTATTTTGTCTGGACCCCATGCCTTATTAGGACTAAGTTTTGATAGAAGTTTTTCTACCTGCTTTCCGGTAACTTTAAGATCAGATGAACTTCCAGCAGTAGGTGTTAGAGTGCAAGAAAGATTCTATATTCCTTCAATGGTGCTCAGAAGGCTGTCTTTACAGTATTTGCATGTTCTTGCTCAGTGAAGTTCGACTGTAGGCTTTATACCAGTTAGATGCCTAATTTCATTGCCACCACTTTCTTCAGGGTTTTCCTCTGAAGTGTTGCATTTTGGTTTCATAATATTTTGCGCAATAGGCTTTTCTTTCTTTTTTACTACATTTCTGTCATCATCTCGAGCCATCAGCTAGGTGGATAAGGATTCTTTGCATTGGCATAAAGGGGTCAAGTCCCAATTGAACCAGCTCATAGGAAAGGCCCCACATACTTTTGCAGGTACTCGAAGAGGTAAAAAATGATGGCCAATTAATTGTACTTAAATATCTTCCCATTTCAGCTTTACGGCTGAGCTTGTCAGTCATTTGGAGTAGCCATAGCAGTGTTATGGTTGGACAGGTCATTTCCTGAAAAGCTCAGGGGAAGTAGGTGTTGTCGACTCTGGAGAAATTGTACATTTTCATATTAGGTGCTGTGCACTGTAGAAAATCATACAAAGTTTGCAAACTTTGCAGGACTATGTTTTCAAACTTTGCAATTTTACTAATTGTAAAATGTTGTTTTTGGCATTTGTGATTTGGTCATTTGCTGGGATTGTCAACCATTGTTTCAAGTAATTCAACTCATGTAATTTTTGGTAACCCATCTGTAGTTACATTTGTTTTGGTTTTAAAATTCCGTCTATTTGTCTTGCTGGTGATGAACAGTTGTTAGAAATGTTTGGATCTATAGTTTGTCTTCTATGAGTATTTTGTGATAAATCACTTTTCACATGCTCAATTTATGGTCACGTTTTTGCAGCATTGCTGTTTTTATAACAATTAACAATTAAAATCACCATTCTTCCAACAACTCTGTTGAGTCTTTATGAACTAGCAACAACATTTAATCCTGGAATAAACAATGTTGTTAACATGGACTTGATACTTCATAATTCATGTCAGAACAACATTGTTTAGTGTTGCTCTTTTATCATGCATCAATGACATTGTTTCAACAATACTATTCAGTTTTGATAAGCAAACATTAGTTTTAGTGTCTGCTATGGCCAGTCAACACGTTGACAAGCCGGATAATTGTAGTTAGTACAATGTTATCTACTGCTGCAGTTTTGTCATGGTTAAACATTCAGCATGATTGTTTTAACAATGTTGTTCAACACTGATGAAGCAACAAGTTTGATAATTGTTTTAACAGAAAGGTCAATCAGTATGTTTGTTCCATCCTGCTTTAACTTCATTGTTTTAAACATATTGATCAAGAAAAATGAACAAGAAATTTAGTAATTCTTTTCACAGCAGGGTTCTTTCGCCTGTTTTTTTCTCATTACAAACATAATTCCTATAGCAATATTGTTTGAGACTCATTAACAAACAGCAATTGTTGAAAGTAGTAAACATAAGAGTGCAACAAGGTTGATCAAATTAAGTTTTCATCACAGTTGATCATGCTTCGACAACACTTGTTTTAATAGGGAAGTCAAAGTTCAGAACAAGTTGAGCTCAAATGAAAGATTATATGTTGTTTATCTATCACATAAAGTTTTACATCTTTGTATCAAAAATAAGTTGAGATATACTGTGATGAAGGTGTGCAAAACTGCAATATTTCAATCTACTATGATATACACGGAAGCAAACCTGTGATCAAGCAGCAGTGTTACCCTGTGACATCACTGCACGCTTGTCAAGCAAGTCTTGTGCAACGTATATTCTAATTACTTCAAATTTAGGAGTATTGAAATAGGCAAATATTTATTAATTAACTATTGAAACACAGCTAAGGAAAGTATTCAGTAAAAGTGTTATGTTGAAAACAGTGGGGAAAATTTTAACATGAAACCAGCCCAAAATATTATCAACTCACACATGTTTAAAAGCGTCGAAAAAACAGATTTTGATGACGATCACAGGTTAATATGATGCTGTATTGATAACGTTGCTGCTCCAATCTGAAAATTCTTCAAAATCTGTATATGGTGGAAATGGCCAGATGACCACAGAACATGAACTTGTAAAATTGTGCTGTCTATTTCTCTATGGGGTTGTGTTTGTTATTGGGCACTTCGATGACTATTTTTTAATAAGTGCCTTTACAGTAATGAAATATTCATTTTTGAAATTGCCTCTAAACTTTCCATCAAAACGAACTTTCATTAAATATGTTTTCATGATACAATCATACAGATTTCTGGCGATTTTGAATTCATTTTAGCAAATCTAAACCATATTGTTATTAAACGTGTTTCACAGGTGAAACAGAAACATGTTTCATCTTACATAATATTATGTCATTGCACAAAAGGAAGTATCATATATTTGGTTGAACTTGTAAATCTTTGCAATCAATCATGTTCTGGAAATACTGGCTCCAAAGGCTATGTGAAAGCCGGGAAGAACAAATGGTCGAATCTACACAAAACTGATTGAACTGTACACTTGGATTTTCATTTACAATCACCACATCACCAAATAACGTGCAGTCAACCAAGTGAACCAATGTCAATAGGAAATAGGAGCAGACTAAATAATCTTAAAACTTTATCTCCTAAAGTCGTCAGGTTTTTTGCAACAGGTAGAGATTTTGAAGATTACTCTTACTCATTTGAAGCAGCAGCATTATCAATACAATGTCATATTAATCCATAATCGTCATTAAGATCTGTTCCTTCTACAGTCTTGAACGCACGGGAGTTTATGATTTTCACACCCATTCGACTTTAAAAGTTTCTGTACTGTATTTTACTTGACATCTTTACTCAGTACTCGTCTAAGTTTTGTTGAAGTAATGAATTGAGTTAGCTTTCACCCATTGCTATAATCCTAAATTTCTAGTAATTTGTATACAAGCAGTGCAAGACTCTTGCCAAGCATACAGTGATGTTGCAAAGTAACACCACTGCTTAATTGTAAGTTTGCTACAATGTACATCATGGCAGATCAAAGTTATGCACTTTCATTGCTGTATATCTCATCTTATATCTGACCCCAATATGTAATACTTTGTGTGAGAGATGAGCACCATATAATCTTTTGTTTGAGCTCAACTTGTTTGGAACTCTATCTTCCCCTTCAACAGACAACATTCATTGATGAACAGTATTAACACATCTTTACATCATGGTTCTTTCGTCTGACTAGATGACAATTATTTGTAAGCTTCATCATGCCATGTTTTGATTCTATACATTTTGTAGTCTAAACAAACTTTTAACGTCAGCTGCTTAACCCTAACCCTAAAAGTTGCTTTACTGCAAGAAAGTAGTTTGTCAAAGATAACCTTGGAAGTGCACAACTATTGTAAGACATTCATCTTTGATTACCTGCTATTTGTCTTGAAAGACGCAGTTGCCATGTTTCTGTATACTTTTGCTTGATAGATATATTTATGTGCCTTGAAACTTTGTTTAAAGTCTTTGCTGCTGATAGTGCTGTTCTTCCTTTAAAGGACTAGTGACTTATAAAGTAAATACTACTGCCAAAGTTTTTCATCAAATGGTGTTGAATTTTAAAGTTACCTTGAGAAAGCATCGGAAAAACATAAACAGAAAATACTACAGCAAAAAATGACAATCTTTTTGTACATTTTCTGAAAAGCAAAGAAAATGCTCTTTTAACAACTGCCAAAAACCGATTTTCAGCAGTTTTTTAAGCAATTTCAATGAAATTATAATCATGGCAGTATGTAAAGTGTTGAGATAACATTGTTCTGATTTCCTTGGAAAACAAAATATGAATGATGTGTATTGGATTTGTGCTTTAGCAACATTATTGAAGACTTGTTGATCATTGAATCTAATCAATGGTTTTTATAACAAGGGTAGACTATATTATTACTCTGAGAGGTTAAAAATGTGCTGTGAAAACGTAGGTACAGGGACAAATTACTGACATATGCATTGCACATATGATCTCTTGTAGAAAAATCCAACATAGTGTTTTAAACTGGCAAAATGTTTATGAATTGTATTACGAATTTCTCATTCTTCCAGATTCTGCCAATCTATAGCTATAAATCCACACCAATGGACCTGTTTTGCAAAGAGTTTTTTATTGTGGAGCTTTTGAAAGCAAAATGGATTTCTTGTACTGAATACTTACAAAATATTTAATGCTAAATTTGTCCTCCTTTAGTCAAAAACATTGTGTCAAATTTAAAATATATTCATACTGATTGACATTGAAAATGCCATGAGGTCTGGACATGTCCCATGCATTAACCACTTTTTATATATTATGAATTTTGTGGATGGAAGAAGTTGATTTCCACTATCCTAAATTTATATAAAATTGCCTTTAGTATTCACTTGTTTAAAATAACACTACACGTTTAATACAACTATGGAAGACAACATTTAAAAACAACTAACTGGAATATGAATGCATTAAGACTTTGTTATAAAGCAACAAGCTTACAATGTACTTTTCATACATTATGTAATTATGTATTAAAAAGTCCTATATAAATTTCATATATTGCAACTATACTGTTGTGAAATTATGTGTTCTTAGGTATAAAAGCGTCTCAGAATTAGACCTGTTTCAATTATTCAACATTAATTTTAGCACAAATAAATCAGAAAATACCCTGCTAAATATGTTTAGTGATGCTGTGAAAGTATAAGTATGAACATCTCTTCAAACTTTACTGCAACTGCTTGAACTTTTTGATTGTTCCTCTCAGTATACTGCTAGTAATACTTCCTTGTCACATGGGTCGTTACCTATTAATCATTAAAATTTGCAGTTCACTTGTTTATGCCAGAGTCAGAACATTTGCATTTAAACATGTTTATTTTACACACAACTGTGTATGGAGGAAAGGAAACAATGGGTTTTAAGTAAAGAAACTCAATAAAACTGGACAGAAATTTTAAGAATAGACCAAATGACTAATGACCAACTTTTCACGAAAAGTTTAGGAATGAATATTTTTGTGAATATTTACTCCAAGACATTCATTTTACTTTCAAAAGCTCTGCAATAATGCTCTTTCCAAGGCAAGTCGATTGAAGTGGATTTATAGCAGTAGATTGACAAATTCTTGGAAAAGCATGGAGCTTGTTATAAAACTCCTAAATTTTTTGCCATGTTGGATTTCTCTGTCAGGTCACTCACGCTAAGTATACGTCAGCAATCTATGTCTCTAACAAAATGTGTATGATAAAAACTTCCTTCTAATTTTACAACAGGATTGTTAATTCATCAGCCCTAGACACCATTAGAAAAAATGTGACTTTTTTCTAAATAGATGTTGCCCTTTTGTTAACTTGCATTTTTGTTGAGCCATAAAAGGATTTGCATATATTCATATTCTCTTAAGGCATTTTTCTACAGCAAACTTTTAAGGCCTCCTTGTTACATTCATGTGTTTTTTTTTGCGATTCATTTACATATTAATCAAAATCTTTATGTGTTTTCCACTTTAAAACTGTTGGCTTACTGATTTTTACATATTTTTCAGCTCATTGCAGAATTTAAGAGACTTGGTTCCACTGTGGTTTTTGCCAACTTCAACAAAATTATCATTTGTACAAAAAAGAGAAGGTAGTGTGACAGTGTTTTTCTCATCTATGGAGGCTCTTTAATGGGAATTTTATTTTAGGAGGCAAATATCATGCAAAAAGTTTTAATCTTGTTTGACCAAGTGCGTTAGGCATCATCAAGTAGTGCTAGAAAAAGTAGTGGAGTTTCTACCAAAACCATGCGGTTTTGTGATTTAAATTAAGGTTCTTTCTTCAGATGTGAGAGTCAGCATTGAAATTTGGCTTGATCATGCGCAAATGAGTCAAAAATATAAAGGAATTTGACAAAAAAATTTTATCTTGAGTTCAAGTTATAAACTACTTGCACAAATTTTAGGGTGATTTGATTTGAAAATAGCATGATGTGGTGTTGTTTTTTAGACTGTGTATTTTGGTGTACATTTATTGTAGCATTGTTTTTGTTTTGTATGTTTGATTTTAACACTTGTAGATGCTAACTGCAATGACAAGTTCTGCAGAAAGATGAGCACCCTAGAAAGGAAAAACTAGATGTAAATAATGTTTAGGTAGTCTTGAGGTCCTGAAACTATGACTTATGGTCACTCTCATGAAAGTGTGGTGCCACATTGACTTGATTATGGCAAGGGCACTGCCTGTTATAGTATTCCTGTTGATACAAATAATATTGACTGATTAACAGCAGAAAATGTCAGAAGAAGTTTCATTGTGCATAACAGTTGGTTAATTTTACCAACGAGATTTTATACTAGTCTTTGCCAAGTATGCTTGTTCTGGTCTATGCACAAAAGCTGTTTTTCTAATACATCAAAGAATTGTTTCTCTCCTGTTACTTGAAGGGTGCAAAGGACTTACATCCCATCTCCACCGCCAATATGCATACGAAAGCAACCATCATGCAGAATGCACTCCTGCAGTATTGTAGTATGTTTTGCTACAAAAAATGTGATCACTACATTTAAAAATAATTGGTTTTATAAACTGATGCTGGTTGGTTATTTTGAACCCTACTACTTCAAACTTTTTTGTTTTTCTCTTTCTTTTTGACTTAGCAGTGCTCTACTTTAAATGGCTTGGTACGACTACCAGCTTTGAGGTTGAAAAAAGTAGTCTTAAAAGTACCTGGTAGTTGAAAGTTGTAGTTTACTGTGCTGTTCAAAATAACTAGAGCTCATTGCTGTAACTCCAAGTGCATCGCTGCTGCCAATCATTCCCTTCAAGTGAAATTCTTTGTCCAGACCCTTGTGGGAGGAGAGTGTCAGTAATGAAGAAATGAGTTGTACCCCTTCTCAGTAGATAACTTTTTCTAGTATCTCTGTGAAAATGTTGTTGCTAGCAGCATATTGCACTGGTGCTTTCTTTTAAAAAGAAATTCATTTTTCGCCCTTTGAATAACATTTTCTGAAAAATTGCTGCTTGTCAATTCCTAAAAAAGCTGGAATGCCTAGATTTTCTCTAATTCTGTTGTAACAGCACTTTTCAGATTACTGAAAAATTGCAGTTGCATTAATTTTTGCCGAAAATAGCATATCCCTGTAGTTTAGGATGTTGTCATAATTAAACATGCAATATTTTGCTTGCTTCTAGCATTCGGGATGCCTTTGGTTACATCAATTTCATTCTGAAAAGTATTCAGTCAAAGGAGTTGTTCCAGACTCTTGATATTATGGCAACTGGTTGTTGGGAATATCTGTTGTGGATGGACCAGGTATGTTGGAAGACCCAATAGGCGCAATGCGCAATAGTAGAGTGGCTGTATCCTAGCAGTGATAGGCTGAGAATAAAGAGGGACATTGGAGGGAGAAATTCTTCATGTTTTGCAGTAAAGTGTACTTTTTCAAAATAATCATGTTTAGATAAGTATTAAAAGTGATTGTGATGTCCACTAAAAATTCTGTGGTGAACAGTATTTTTTAAGTTGTTTTTGGTGTTTGAGTTGAGCCGTAAGCCACTTGCTACACAAAGCAGACAAATCTGTGCCAGTCTGTTTTCACTTTGTAAGGCTGAGAAGTCTCAAACTCTCATTTTGAAATCCTCAAGTTTTTTGCATTTTATTTCTGGGCAGGACTAGTCTTTGATTCTTGACACAAGTGTGTTACATACATTGAGTATTTTGTATAATGTAAGTACATAAGTACATTTGCATCCTTGGGTATTGTTCAGTTAAAAAATATTTGATCTGTTGCAAATTTGCTAAAAACATAGTCACAGTAGAAGTGGCCTACTATTAAGTTGTTCGTACATTTTTCCACCTCTCTTTTCTAAATTTGATGATGTACTTTACTTTAACAACTACTTTTTCATATGCGGAGTTGCATTTTGGTGACTAGAAGCTATTTTTTAAAAATACTTTTCAACAAGTACTGTTGACTTTGTTGAATATTAATGCTCTTTGATTCTTCTATAATATAAGCTGTGTTTCATGAAAACGTGTTTCGTAAGTATATAGGAGTTCTAAAGTCAGAACATCAAATGAGGATGCACTGTATAGGGAAGAGATTTAAAAGAAAGTTTAAACTTCACTCGTAAACTTGATTAATCGTTGATAGATACTGTTTCAGCTTCACATGTATTTTGAGTGTGTAGGGGCATTCCAACATTGCTTTTTCAAGTGTGAGTAAAGCTACCATCTACAGTGGACATGCTAAAATCATTTATGTGTGCAGTTTGCACTTAACAGATGTTTTACTTGTCATAGATGTTTAGTTTGTTCAGTATTAGTGCACTACGATGAAGCTTGGATGCACTAAATCATGCCAAGAAACCGACTTAGTTTTATGAACTCAACAATCTTGCAATCAAAATAAATGTCATAAAAAGAGCAATTAGCAAGCCTAGGTTTTGTTCATCTGATATTTTTATTAGTAGGTCTTAGCACAGCTTGCTTAATATTTTAAATGTTAAAGGCGTCTTCTAGTGTATGAGAAATGGTCGTTTTGCAACTTTTGGGTTTTTTGAGAAGTTGGAACTTAGTTTGCAAATTTGTTGTGCACTACATGCAATCCACATTGTGTGACAATTTTCGGTATTTAATATTTCTTAGGATGAAAAACAATTTCAAAGGCTTCTAGTAACTTTTTGTACCGTACACCACTTTGGATTATAACTTTTCCATCAGGTGAAATCTTTCTTTTTGGAAATAACTTTTCCATTTTCTTGGAAATAACTTTTCCAATAACTTATATGGAAATAACTTTTCCATCAGGTCCATAACTTTTCCATCAGGTGAAAACGAAAAGTGCATACATAAACTCTAACGTTTAGTTAAGAAACTAGTGTTTCTTTGCTGTGGAAAAGTAAAGTGCCACACACAAAAAAACTGTAAAGCACTCTTGATGTTGTTTCTTTTACTCAGTGTTTTTTTATTGTTTCTATGTGTTGTTTTACATCCATGCAAACTTTTTGCAGCAATCTTATTCTGGGGCACAGGATATCTGCATTTCTTGTTTTAAATGCTGTAACCTGAGAGATTTTACTAAAAATCAGTCATCTGCAGTTTGAAGCCAGTTCTAGCAATAAAATTAATTTGTCCTCATTGTCATTTATACAAGTTTTCATGAACATGTCACTCTCACTTGCCTACACAATGAAATCGTAAGTAAAATGGCTAAAAAAGAACCTTTATTTACTGGTACTCGCTATGAGCTTTGATGGTTGGCCGATATGATAATACCTGCAGTTCAAAATCCCAAGTTCCTATGATATTTGGCTGTCAGAATAGCTGCAGATCTGTAGTTTTTGTTAAAGAGACGCTCCACTAGAAACACAATATAGGTGTATATGAGAGATCTTAAGTTGCGTAGTCTAGCCGTGAAGTTTCAAAGGACTCCTCGTTTTGGTTTAGGAGAAATCGTCCGTCAAATTCAATAAAATCAATATCAGTGTTCGTTTGAGGTATACACCATGTATTTTTATTATTACAAAGCTTTCGGTCTGTTAGCCTGGACCTTCATCAGTGCAACTAACTTGAAACGATTGTTACGTCACTTTTAGATCAC
>JAODVQ020496444.1:0-10008 GCA_025400075.2 Phenganax stokvisi
GGAGATCGTGGAAAGATGTAAATTCCATAGTCGTTCGAGAAAACAAGGAGAGTCTGTCGGTACGTTCGTAGCTGAACTCAGGAGCCTATCGGAATTTTGCAATTTTGGTGACACGCTGGACAATATGATCAGGGACAGGTTGGTTTGCGGGGTGAATGACGACGCGATACAGAGGAGATTACTGTCCGAATCAGTACTCACGTACGATAAAGCGGTGGAGTTGGCTCAGGGTATGGAGGCTGCTGCACAAAACGTTAGAGACTTGAAAACGAAGGCAGACAAGGATGGTGCTACACCACATGGAACCCAACCAATCTGAAACATCAAGACAACTCCCTCTGCTACCTGTTTCCGTTGTGGCAAGCAAGGACATAAGGTGTCTAGCTGCAAAGTCAGTCTGCTACTGGTGTGCCATAAGTGTGGTGAGCGTGGACATCTACAGAAAGCTTGCAGGAATCAGCCGAAGAGAGATAGGCCAACTGGGAAAGGAAAGGGGAAGGGAAGACAGAGGGTTGGTGGAGTGAAGAGAGTCCAAGAAGAAGACAGTTCTGATGAGGAGGAAGAGGAGGCAGAGGACAATGGATTCCCAATGTATCACGTGAGACTGCATGGTACACATAGATCCCCTCCTATTACCATTAAAGTAAACTTGGATGATTGCCTAGTCAAAATGGAGGTAGATACAGGAGCCTCCATGTCACTCATGTCCCACTCCAGGGGGGGTAGGACATGCACCATGACTTACGTAACGGTCATGTGACACATTTACGTTCCTAGCATTCTTTCCACACCCACACAGACTCCTCCGTGTGGATGCTGGAAGCAAGTTTTGAGGGCTAGCTAACACCGAGCATAGTGGAGTAGCTAGCTAAGGGTAATGCTATCCTGTCTCTCGTATGTCCCGACGTCTGACCGGCCGTTCGCGTCACCCGACGATGAAGAAGCTGAGGACGAGGTGGTGGTGCTTAGTATTGGATCATCCTTTAAGTACGTTATACCAAGCTTCGACGTTCTTGCTGTTTCAATGAGACTGGCGAAGGTCAGAGTGAAGCTCAATGGTCAGGACAAGACATACAATATATTTATTAGAACAGACAGCTCTCTCAATGAGCACGTTCTACCCGCCCTATTAAGAGTAAAGGACTATGCGCGTGTTGAGGTATGTACCTATGGTACTAATGCATAGAATAATGCCATGATTTCTTTTTAACAGCCGAATGAGTTCAGCTTATCGGTGGACATATCAAATTTTAATGTACCACCACAAGGTGTGCTAGTTGCGTGGCTGTGGGATTGGCAAGATGAATGTAATAATGAAGAACATCAGGATTTTGAGAGTTGTGAACAATTTAACCCTTACCTTCAATCTGAGTCAGAATCCCAGGAAAGCAATGATGAAACAGAAGCAACTCCATCATGCAGAGAACATACTATTACTTTAAAGTGTGTTGGATCAACACATGACTCAAATGCACAGGAATGCCTCAGTAAAGTAAGCAAGCTTCTTAGAGAAGACAAATCAGTTGAAGTTAAAATTGTACCTGAACCAAATAACCAGTATGATGCAAAAGCAATCGCATTTCAATGTAAAGTTAATGATGAATGGAAACGAATTGGCTATATAGTCAAAGAGTGCTTGGAACATGTACATGACGCCATTAACAGAGGACAGATCAAAGGGGTTGAGCTGGCATGGGCCAAGTATCTCGTTTGCTGGTCATATTCAGGTCCTGGATACTATGCAGGAGTAAACATTACGATTAGAGGAGAGTGGCACAAGAATGTTATAAAGTCACAAAGCACTCGTTAACAAACTCATGTATTATTCTATTATTTAGCAATAAAGATGTGTATGATAATTCAAAGATATAACTCATGTAGTTTCAGTTATGTGTATGAATGTTCAGCAATATTAATACCAACAGTTGGTGGTGGTGGAAGTTGCAGAGGGCGATTATGAAACTGCGCACAAACACCTAAATTTCCATGAATTGGCAATGTTGCTCTTCTGCTTGCAAATGCAGCAGGCTGTTCTCGAAGTGGAGCTCGTCTATGTTTGCGCTTTTGTCGTCTTTGAACTTGACTAAATTCTGGAAGTGGTCCTTCACTGTACTGAGTATGGCTTGATGTATGGTAGTAGAAGGGTAGCTCAGTATCGAGACGCTTTTCATACTCAGTACACAGCTTTCTAAATCCGTACTTGAACTCCTTAGTTGTGAAATTCTGACCAAATGTATCTCGTGCCATACTAAAAAAGCATTCAACGTCATCTGTGGTTGAAGCACGTGGATGCTCTGCCATTCCACCTCTCTCAGAGATGTGTCGTCTTCGCCATTCTCTCCCTTCAATGTTTGCAATCACAGCAACAAGCGATTCCTTTGAAAAGCCGAGGACTTTGTAGATAGGTCTATAATATTTTATTGAGACACAGTATGTATTAGGTATAGTGTTGCTATTTCACTCACCTGTTTACTTCTAAAGTGCTGAAGTCATACAGCTCTGTATGCCAGGGCATTAATTCATCTAATATAAGGTTTAAGAATTTGTAATTGTACTGACAGCGCTGTAATTCAGAGAGCCCATGGTATTCACATGCTTTACGCCAATTTCCAATTGTTTCCACAAATTTTGCTTCATAGTCATATCCTTCATGTGTCATGAACTCAGCTAGTTCAGGGCCAAAAAATCGCTCGGCGTCAACTACAGATTGCTTTCTTGCCCCTATAAGGGCCGGGTAAGTCAGACCAGTATCAGGAACTGCAAGAGCTTCTGTGAATCTCTCTAAACATAGTTGGTCAGGCCCCCCAGAGTGTGTGTGACTTGCAAGTCTCTGAAAATAGCATAATAGGTAGCATAATTAGACACAATATTTTAACGAACTTCTATATAACCTGTATATACCTTTAAGACATCGGCCTCATCTTCTCTCTCGCAAAATGTATCATTGGTGATAGGGTGGACCTCAGGCACGTACATGTAAGTCCGAAACTGGACTCCTCTTCTCTCCCACTCTTCCAAGACATACTGGAAATCCATCTGGGCCACAATAGACTTCAGTTTGTCCACCTGGGACTCAGTTTTTCCTGCAATATTATCTATTATTAGCATCATTTTATTCTGTATGAACTTCCACCTGGATTCCATGTGTGTGGGACATAACCCTTGGGAACTGTCCTGGACCGCAATCGATCAATAATGTCAGACATCAAAATGCCCTGCTTCTGCAAGGTCAGCACTTCTTTAAGTATGGTGCTAGGTATGGCTGGATTTGCAGTCTTGGCGATCACACTACCATCAGGTAGTTCTATAAGGGATAAAAACTCACATTATATTCCATCAACTCTCTATAACCACCCTAACCTTGAGGTGTCAACATGCTTAACAAATCATCATGCCTAGCCCTGGCATACTTGTTACGAACATCTGTCCGTATCTGGAGAACTGACAATGGCCGAGTATAACCTCTTGTTCTTAAATAGTTAAATTCTCCATTACTGACAAACCCTGCAAAGCAATATTGATTTAGAGTGCCACATAAAAGATTATTATAGCTACAAACCTGCAACATTCATTCCCATTTCAATCATCTTTTGAATGAGGTTGTTTATTATTTGCCTCATGTTCTTCTCTGTTAAGTTAGCATACGGAAGACACTGAACTGGTAATGCATATGGCTTAGAATTACGAAGCTCAGTGCTTATCATTAAGCAGAAGATATGTGAAGCTGGGACTCGTTTGAAGTGGAACAAGATTTTTGTAAACACACGCAGTGAGGACCGGATGTTTGCCAATTTTTGTGGCAGGTTTTGTGATTCTCTAGGACACATCACGAGATCTACAGTTCTAGCAATATCTGAAAGTAGAGTGCAACCAGTGTCATTCAGCTTCCTCAGTTCTTCTAAATCCCATAACAATGTCAGCATATTTTTCTCCGAGGCTTTGCCAGATTTCAATTTCTCTTCATATGTTGTGTTAGTTTTCTGCAAAACTGAGTAATAATTATGTCATATCATTCTATATATCTTATATAAACTTATACTTGCATGGAGGAAGGTCAAGTCATCCTTCAGTACATCCATCACTGTAGTCAGGTCTGCTTCAAGACACTGAGGAGTATTCCTCTCATCTTGACCAAGATTTGTGGCTGTAGAGAGACACTGCTTGTAGCAGGCATACAAATCAGCAAGTTTCCCATCATTAAGATCAGCATCACCGGACCACTCATCTAGTGTAGACTCCCACAAACCCTTTACCACATCAACCCCATCCCCTTTAATCCACCACCACGCCCCAGGATTAGAATTGAGTGCTGACTGGAGAATTAAAGTCTAAAACAGTGTGAGAGTTAGCTACATTAAGTATACAGTTATATAATAAGGTACCTGTATCTCAGGACCTGTTGAAAATGAGCTTTTTTCAATATCTCTTCTCAGAGTTCTTTCTGGCAATGCAGGAACACTTACGAGAGCCTGTATTTACACTTAATTTATATGTGGTATTATACTTCAATGCACTCACATTTACAGGTTTCAAGGTTGCAGTAGTTGAGAGTGATGTCTGCATTATTGCCTCATAGCTCCACATTGGACCTGAAAATATTTTGGCCCACTTTGATCCAAACAAAACATAGATTGTCTGTAACCAGGCACGATAATCAGGAGGGCATGATATCTACACAACAAAATTTACATTTATAACATAAAATTGATTGTGTAGATTTATACTTTTTGGATTGAAGATGCAGTGAAGAACATGATTACATATTCCACTAGCCCCATTGGCATCCTTCGCACAGGGAGCAATGTATCTGTACCATCAGGCCTCATAGTTCCAAGTGCCTTCGCCAAGAAGTAAATAATGTTACTCCTCTTTTGCTGGTGCAAATACTGGACACCACAAGTGACTAGATAGAGGAAATCATTCGGCATTGACGACACTCCAAAGTGTCTAGTGAGGACACTTGATAACAACTGTGACATCACCTAGCAGGAAATGTAATATTGATTTTATTAGCTACTGCCGGATCATTCATTATTCTATGTACAATTACCTGTAACTGTTCTTTGGCTTCTAAGTGCAATAGAACAGCTTCACATAACCCTTTTGCTTGTAAAGGAGACCTTGGTGGTGAGGTAGCATGCTGGGATGAGGTAGTAGGTGGCTGCTCATGGTGTGTGTCTTCTACTTTGTCATTCAAGTGGCGCTCTGCCTCAGTAGGGGAAGAGAAGTCTTGTCTAAGCTTCTTGAACACACGCCACTTACATGCTGCACCTAACCCACAGAGATAATCATGCATAAGTAATCAGACCTAGCTACAAGGCCATATAGCTAGAATAAAAGTACACCCAACCTGTACGGCAGTAACTAGAGCCGACTTGTCTCTGAATGTAGATTCCAGCCTCATCCCAAAATTTATCTGTCTTACTCGCTCTAGACTGCCATGTGTCTCCTTCTGTATATAGCAGCAGGAAAGCAACGAGAGCTTGAATCTCGTCCGTTGTCCATGGTGGTGGGCGAGACTCAACTCCTGCATCGAACAACTGCTTAGGTCTCAATAGTGGACGAATTGGTGGTCTAGGGGGTCTCGGTCGTGTACATGGCATGAGCATTAATAGCAAAAGGCTCGTAGAGGCCTCAGAAACAGCAATCCCGGGACTGTCCATCACTACCTACACGCGGTTGCGTATAGGCCAATGAGCACCAATAAATTCAGTGCTACCGCTTATATGAAATGAGGTTGAACCAAGGTTGAGTAGTTTATAGTGATTGCCAGGGATAATTCTTTATATCCATTAAATCATATCGCCTGTAGCTAGAACAGAATCCAAGAAATTCCTAGAAAGCTATGAAGGAAAGTTTCAATACATAAGTCGGTGCTGAATCGGCAACTATGGGTCACACGTGATCATGTCCTACCCCCCCTGGTCCCACTCTACCTTCTCCCAGCTGTGGCCAGGGAGGAGCCTTTCACCCACTTCAGTCAGACTGGAGTCTTATGGGAAAGAACCTATCCCAGTGGTGGGTTGTTGTCATGTCAAATTAAATTACAATGGCCAGATAGTGGACAATGCCTTACTGATAGTGGTGGGAGGTTCAGGACCAAGCCTTCTGGGTAGAGATTGGCTTACTAGAATACAGCTGGATTGGAGACAGATATACCATATCCAGTGTGATGGCGTACAATCAGTTCTAGATAGACACTCTAGAGTCTTCCAAGAAGGGTTAGGGAAAATGAAGGGTTTCACTGCTAAACTCTATGTGGACCCAAATGCTGTACCTGTGTTTCATCCTGCCCGCTCTGTTCCATATGCCCTACGGTCAAAAGTTGAACAAGAGATAGAGAGACTCATGAAAGAAGGTGTCATTGAGCCAGTCGAAATTTCGGAACGGGCTGCGCCAATCATGGCAGTGCTCAAAGCCGACAAGACGAATGTACGAATCTGCGGTGACTTCTGAGTCACAGTCAACCCGATTTCAAAGCTCGATCGATATCCAATTCCAAAAATAACTGATCTGTTCGCGAAGTTAAGCAAGGGTAGGTATTTTTCAAAACTAGATCTAAGTCACGCTTACCAACAGCTACCGTTGGACGAAGACTCGAAGCTTTACGTGGTCGTAAATACACATAAGGGACTGTTCCGCTACACGCGGTTGCCGTTTGGAATATCGTCGGCACCGGCCATTTTTCAGAGAGTCATTGAGGGGCTGTTGCAAGGCGTTGATGGTGTTGTAACGTATCTGGATGACATCCTCATTTCTGGAACTACCAAAGAGGAACACCTCCAGGCCTTAGATGAAGTCTTAACCCGTCTCGAAGAAGCTGGACTGCGAGTCAAGTATAAGAAATGCGAGTTCATGAAGAAATCTGTGTCTTACCTCGGACACAAGATCGATGAAGCTGGTTAAACATCCCCTTGTAGAGAAGGTTAAAGCCATCAAAGATGCACCTGTTCCAGAGTTGGTACCCAAACTGAAGGCATACTTGGGTATGCTCACATATTATGGAAAGTTTTTGCCCAACCTGGCAGCAAATTTACACCCGCTGTACAGGTTGCTGAAGAAAGATGTTCCCTGGAACTGGGGGTCGGAACAACAACGAGCATTCGATACATCAAAAGAGATGCTCACAGCTAATAATCTTCTCACCCATTTCGATCCTAGTTTACCGATAATGCTGGCATGTGATGCTTCTGGATATGGGCTAGGAGCTGTTCTGGCTCACAAAATGCCGGATGGCTCGGAAAAACCAGTTGGATACGTTTCTCGCACCCTGACACCAGCAGAAACCAACTACTCACAACTGGAAAAAGAAGGCCTATCATGTATATTTGGAATAAAGAAATTCAACGATTATCTGCTGGGTCATCACTTCGAGTTGGTAACAGACCATAAACCATTATTAGGCCTGCTTCGTGAAGATCGTCCTGTATCCGTACAAGCTTCTGCTAGAATTAAGCGATGGTCTATGTTCCTCTCTTCCTATGAGTACACCCTTGTCTTCCGCAATACTACAGCACATGCAAATGCAGATGTGTTGAGCAGATTGCCTCTACCAATAGAACCGGCAGTTACGAAGTTAGAGCCTGAGTTAGTCCTCTTAGCTGAGCATCTAGCTGAAAGCCCAGTCTCAGCTGCTGATATACAGAAGTGGACAGCAAGAGATCCAAAACTATCCAAGGTGTTGCAATATGTGCAACAAGGCTGGCCGGCTCGTGCTGAACCAGAGTTAGAGCGATACTCATCGAAACAGCTAGAATTGTCGGTGTACGAAGGGTGCCTTCTGTGGGGTAACAGAGTAATTATCCCCCCACAGGGAAGGGAAGCATTTTTGAGTGAGCTACATGAAGGCCATCCAGGAATGACTAAGATGAAAGCATTGTCACGAATGTATGTCTGGTGGCCCGGAATCAACTTGGAGATAGAGAAGTCTGTAAGACGGTGTACAGAGTGCCAAGAAGTTCAAGCATGTCCTCCACCTGCTCCCTTACAACCATGGAAATGGCCAAGCCGACCGTGGTCACGGTTACGTCTGGATTTCGCAGGACCATTCCTGGGAAAAACATTTCTGATCTTGATAGATGCGCATTCGAAGTGGATAGAAGCTATGGTCACACGCACAAGATCATCTAGTGTGGTGATCGAAGAGCTGCGCACGGTTTTTGCCAAATTTGGATTACCAGAAACGATTGTGACTGATAACGGCACGGGATTTGTTAGCCGGGAATTTGAGTCATTTCTACGGCAGAATGGCATTAAGCATCTAACTTCAGTGCCATACCATCCCGCGTCGAACGGTCTAGCCGAGTGTGCAGTTCAAGTGGTAAAGAATGGACTAAAGAAGGTCAAGAATGGAAGTATTAACACTAGATTGGCACAATTACTCTTTACATACAGGATCACTCCTCAGAGCACAACTGGAATTTCTCCCTCAGAGCTACTACTGGGGAAGAGGCCAAGAATACTGCTGGATCTACTGTGACCGAATACACCTGCTCAGGTTGAGAAAAAACAACTAGATCAAAAGTTGCAGCACGATAGGAAGGCCAAGTTTAGAGTCTTCAAGATAGGAGATCCAGTGTACACCAAGAATGAAGGGTCTGGCAACAGGTGGTTACCAGGAGTGATAGTAGCTACAGAGGGTACACTTATCTTCCATGTAGAGTTAGAAGATGGAAGAACGAGACGGCTACATCAGGACCAATTGCGAGCGAGATCTAAGGAAGACGACTCATCCGATGCGGAAACTGAGGAAGAAGTCACCGAGTTTGGCTTACAGTCAGCACTGGATTCACCAGCCGCTCTGAGAGCCACTCCCGATCAGACAATATCACCAGTTGTCACCCCACCAAGTGGGCCTGTCGTGGGCTCCCCTAACAAGCAGTCGAACGTTGAACGCAATTTGATCGAACCATCAACTACAGAACGAACATTGACCGAACAGTCGATCGCTCAACCACGACAATACCCTCGTCGAAGTAGGAAACAACGTGAATTTTATGAACCCAGAACCCTATGAGCTGAGTTAACTCATTCACACTCATTCTTGATTATCTCTGTATGCTTAGGTAATGGCCTATGCAGATATTAGTATTGTATAATTATGCATGTCATAAATAAGTGCATGATATGTAATGGATATGTATTACTGTTTCTATGTATGTGGTATGTAGTCATATTGGGCATGCTCTGTTTTATCTATTTCTATATCACTCATTCTTTTAAGGGGAAAGGAATGTCATGTATGTATGATGTCATTATTACATAATACCTATGTATATATACCACGTGCAATTTGATTACTTTTTAGTTCAGCTTATGTCTCTGCAAACGCTATAGTTACACGATCTTGCGAACCCCGGGATATGACAACTCCTCTGCAAAAATTCACTTATAGAGGACATCACACTGACCTACGAGCATCACATCCTAAGGACATAATGAAGACGTGTTTTAAAAGGCCTACAGTTTATATAATCATGTTTGTTTGTCTGAAATAGAGCCCAATACACCTCCAATGTAACAGTTACAGTGTTACCTTGGTTGCTGTGGAGATTTCTGCATGAATTTGAGCTTCTGATGTTGCTCTAAGTAGCAGTGGTAGACTGTTATTTATGGAGTTGAGGCACGGATGTTTAAAGCACGGACATTTTGGGTAATCAGAACACACAATATACAGTGGCTGGGACAAAGTGTTATCTGCTATGTTTTCTCTCGGCTTCAGAGCCATTCTAAAAGCTTACATTCGTGTGTATGGAACAAAATCTAGTACAAACATGTTTAGTCCAATCCTCTATATAACATCCCTTACTAGGCTTGGAGCTGGCAGAGTCCAGTTTGACTGGTTTGACTTGAGAGTAGAGTGAGTTTATTGGTGGCTCTAGACGATAGGCCTACAGTGGAGGAATGCAGTGGAACCTCTGACATAGGACCCTCTGAGATAGGGACAACCTCTATGTGAGGGACAGTCTTTCTATAAGCCTGTATTGGAGGAACCTCTGACAATGGACA
>JAODVQ020496455.1:0-10007 GCA_025400075.2 Phenganax stokvisi
TTGGATATTTTTACCTTTTTCCTGTTTTACTTTTGAATACTTCTGAACACAAAGGCAATGATATCCAGTGATATTATTTTTATACTTATTATTTTTATTCTAAAATTCTAGTCCCATAACAATCCTTCCCACTTAGATTAAGCTGTCCTCAGCTTTGAAATTTATCTAATAAAAATAGTTGAGCACTGCGCAGCTATCGCGAGTGATGATTAATCACTTATAACTGTCAACCTTATTTTTGGCACAGGGGTCACAATTATACTAAACATGCTCATGAAAAGTGCTGAACCTAAAATAAATATTGAAAACAGAGGCACAAACTTGCCTGTTTTCTCAAAAATATGTACCTGGGAATTGTTTTAATCTGAATAAAACGTAAAACAAATCAAAACTAAACCAAATTTTTCCGTATATTGCACAAAAAACCCATGTTTGTGTAACATCCGCTATTCGCTTACTGAAATTCATCTTGCTTATACCGCACATAACCTAAATTTCTAACTTCAAAACTTCTTAACTTCTATACTCAAATGTTTCGTAAACTTCACATACAATTTTAAATTGTTAAAAACGTCTCAAACTTGTACGTCATAAAACTGACAAAATTATTTCAATGTCATGTATAGCAGCAAACCAAATCAAAATCTTCCTAAACTTTAAGCGTTTTTTAAACCAAACAAAGATTCTATGCCATCCCAAGAAACTTGGGCTACCCTTGAATGTCCCTGGGGAAGTTAAAGTGCTGTGAACAACAATTTCACGTAAAATCTTACCCTTGGTGTGGTGTATACCTATCTACGGCAACTTGTGTGATGTATCGTATGCACAGAGAGTAAATTTAGCTTAAACAAATATTCCCATAAGTACGCTAGAAGTTACAAAAATACTAAAAATACAATTACATAGAACAAATCAAGAACAAATAATTAGAAAAAATATATAAGTACAATAACTGTTTTTGCGGTCCATATTCAAGTCCAGTTCAGCCCAATTTCGTCAGGTAGAGATCTAGGTTGAGGAAGCTTTATGGTGTCATGTAGTCCTTATCGAAAACTATATACCTGTATGAGGTTGCCTGCCCACCTAAGTAATTTAACCGGGCGTACAGATGGTTACCAAGACTAGTAATTATAATTTACCATAAAATTTGGCGATTGTACATTTTCAGGAAAAATTGACATACTACAAATGAAAACGAGTTGTTATTTTTAATATTTCTTTCAGTCTGTTATGCAATATCGAAAAAAAACTTCCTCAAATGATGGCGAAGATACGATCACATCAAAAAATGATACGAAAAAAGAATTTGGTCAACGATTTGGATTCAGTGTTGGAGATATTATTGAAATAAACAAACTGTACAACTGCCCTGACAAAAACAAAAAATTTAAAAATCAGACAGCTATAAGGTTATATGTGTTCTACCAGTGACGCCACAGACTGTGAACGGTACAAGACAACCATAAAAAACGCTTATTGTCAAAAATACGATATCAGTAATTGGTTGTCAAATCAGCTCGAATAAATTGTTTTCTATAATGTTATTGCAAAAAATTTGTGATTCCATTTTTTTACAAAATTTTTTGAGGGGTTTTTACATGAAGTAATTATATGCAGTGTGTCTAGTGGACCCTTTGAAATTTGAATGACCGTGTTATTCATACACTCTGTTAGCGAATGAATCGGGATTGAGAGGGGGAGGGAACCATGTGATAGCGACCAACTTTTTCAATGAAAATGACTAAGTTTCTTGGCACCTCCAGGTGGACATCACAGAGAGCTCCTATTTCGCTAAGTTGAAGAAATTAAGTGACGATCTAAAACTACAAGATCCACATATGTCGCACCTGTTTAAAATAACTAAACTTCATTTCAACTGACTCACATTGCTAAGTATTTGCATGTTTAGTAGTTGCTGATAATAGAAAACCGCCATAAACAGCAATAGGGAATGCATAGCATTTCAAAACTGCATATTTTTATTACTTATGCGATATCAAGTATGTCTGACCAACTTTTTGGCCTTAAGGTGGCTCCCCAGAGTTTTATTTGCGGGGGTATTTTGATCGTATGGACGCGAAAATTTTAATGCCGAACTACTATTTTGGTCGCGAAACAAATGTTGAATATCTTGCGTTTCCTTCCGTGATTTTTTTTCATATTTTGTACACAGAAAGTTTTTATTCTTTTAAACTTACACACCAATTTTAAAAAAAATTAATCGAAGAAGTTTTCCACAGTAAATATTCGCGATTTACTCAAAAACTAATTGATTTAAATATTTTAAAATATGGCAAATAAGCAAGTAAACCACCAGCCATCGATGTGCAAAATATGAAAAAAAATTCACGGAAGGAAACGCAAGATATTGAACGTTTGTTTTGCAACCATAATATTATTTCGCATTCAAATTTACTTGTTTATACGATTAAAATACCCCCGGAGATAAAACTCTAGGGAGCCACCTTAAGTGTTTTTTTCTCGCCGCCATATTAAAACCACAAATTGTTTTTGCGCATGCTCAGCCATTGAATTTGTTCGCAATTTGAGCACGGTACTGCAAATTAGACGTGCCGACACTACGTTGTAAAAATAGTCTCGGCACGTTTTATTTTTTGGGATCTAGTACTGATTTCGTCACGTTTACGCAGCAAAACTATCAGGTGCCCGTGCCCAAAATTTGTAGGAGTGTTGTGTTAAAAAAAACGTTTGTCGTATAAACCGGCCTTTACTGTGGGCTATCGGGTTTCCGTAAAAAACAATAGGGACTGCTGATGCCTTCTTTACTTCATCTCTTGGCCGGATGTTGTAGCCTCCTCCGCAGTTAAATTATGGAAACCTTAGGGAAATTTAGTTTCGTGTTTTTATGGCTTTGCAGCGCACCGCAAACCTCAAAATGATATCTACGTGATGTTTTCCCGCCGTCAGACGTGCGGTATGTATTTAACGGCAAAAGTACATTCGAGAGGTAAGTGACATACCCTGACGTTTTTAAAAGTGTATATCAAATAATGAGAAAGTGAAATTTCCAGACCAAGTCGCTTTATATTTCAAACTTTTAAATTCAACATTTTAACGAAGACAACATCCAGCATGGGCCGATGCGTTACCACAGCTTCAAGCATCAATATCGACTTCAGTTATGTTATAAAAATGATCATGGACCAACTATACAGTTAATATCTACTTTTCCTTTTTCAGTAGAAAAATACTACGTTTTGGATGTTGAAGCCACAAAAAACTTTCTACGTGAAACTACACAGCAAAAACCATTTTACTTCTAAATGCAAACTGCTGATTTCAAACCACAGTTAATGTCCTCTACTGCCTAGTATAGATAGGGTCGTGCAAAAAAGACGACTAATATTGCGCTACTTACAACACAGCATTTTTTGTGGGGTTGGGAAGCTTTGTATATAATTTGTTAGTCTGCTTGGCTGAGTTCTGATCGAGGGATCAAAGGCATATACTCGAAAAAGAAAGTTGAATCTTGAGCAATGTGATTAAAACATATACTGAGTTTCAGCTGGGTCTTAATCTACTCAAGACATATACTTTCACCGCACAGATTTGGAGCTGGGTCCTGAAAGCAGCTAGCACATATACTCGATGGAGTTGGATCCAAACCCCAGTCAGGACAAATACTCGGGAGTTGTACCCTTGATCGCTCAGAACATATACTCGTATGCAGAAATCAGATCTAGTTTCCAAGTAGAATTGGTTCAAGGCTAAATTTTTAAATTCCGAAAAGAAAATCGTGAGATCTATGGTAAAATTGCGACCTCCTAATAAAGCAATTACCTCAACCACTTCAAGTTTTATTTAAAAAATTTATTTCATCTTAACAACATAATCCGACAATACAGTTACTAATTTTCAGTTAATAGGTTACACTATGACAAGAATAAGTTGCTAATTTTTAATTTGATTGCTGTATGCCTGCAGTCCAGAAAGCTGTTGACCATTAGTAGGACAAGTGTGTTGTGGACCTCAGGTTCCAGTTGGCATAGGAAGGTAGGTGGGTTGTTTTTCGGTCTTTACTGCGTGGCAACCAAAGCAAGAATAGTATTGTGCTATTGATTCTCGTGTTTTACGCCAATACTTTTCTTAGGTATCATTGTTCATTGTGGGTGAATTGCATAGTCATAGAATGTATGAACAATAATTAACGATACTAGATGCAGTAGCCTACGGATTTTGGCAAGCAAATAATGGTAGACTGTGATGAAGTTTTCTTTGTTAGATAGTAGTTTCATCATTAATAACAGGTTAATATCATGACTATAATCATGACAAAGCACTGGTTTGGATCATGGATAGCCATCAAAACGCTTGCAACCGGAAGGGCAAACAGAGGGACTATCGTCCATTAACCATAATTCTTATTGCTAAAAATTGTCATTTTTTCGTTTGTGTCTAATAGGAAATGCGTCAAGGTATTTGATTGTTGATCCCTAACCGCAATCTCGCTGAAAGCTTTGTAAAAATCAGCGAACGTGCCAAACTTCGATCGTGCAGCATGACGCTGCATTCTAAATTTATTGATTAAACACATGGACTGTTTTACAAACAAACAATTAAAGCATGCGTTAGTAAGTTTCGCCGGTCTTCTTTCAAATCACTCGGAAAAATATGCAGCTACATTTTAACACGTTTCATGAAATTTGAGATAAATGGCGTGAGAACACAATTGCAAGTGTTTCCAGAAAATTCAAGTTTCTGACCTTGCGACGTGTTATTTTGCTCGAAATTGTTCTGCTGCGCATAACTAGGTGTGAAACGTCGTCTCCGGTGACCACCCTTCCTTGTCGAGAGAAATCGTTGATACTAGCAAAAACTGTCTCGCCCTCTAGGGTTCCCAAGAAGGATAACCCTACTTTTAGGGTAACTCTAGTAGCTACGGCAAGTCAAACATCTTCCATTTAAACGCTTGAGCTGCAGTCAATAATTTTTTTTCTTAGTTTTATACGGCTGCAAAACTCAGTTAAAATCATTTTATGGACGCCTTTTGCATACAAGAGTTGTGAGTAATTTTGCTGCTTGTGGAAAGTCACCTGAGAGACTTCACTCTCTGTTTAGTAGATGAGATGTCTGCGTAGTGAGAGACTTGAGTGTGGGGGCGTTGCACGTACTTCTGGCCATTTCAGCCGTATGTCTCAGTACCTAGTCAAAGAGCACCGATTCGGAGATTCGGGTTCGACTCCCGGCTGGGACGGGTAGATTTTTCATGCATGTGTATCTGTGTATCATTGATGTTCTTAGAATTCGTATCATCTGAAATAAACCCGCTGAAGCTGGTGGATACATTATGTGATATCAATATGTGAACTGCACGCTGCAGAGAAAATTGTTCATGTGGCTTAGATCCAAGAATTGACAGTATATGATTTTCTGGGAACTGTGCATGTTGTTGTTGTGGAGTCAAAAATAATCATTAGATATTAACAATTTTGCCACTTTATATGCCTGCACTGAAACAAATTGCAATGGGCGAAACTTCACCATCAAAATCACGGTTATTGTATACAGTACGTGGCACAATGAGTGTCTGCATCACATCTCATGCGTGTATGATGTCAACTTTCAAAAATTTTTCAAGCCACTTTTATAAGCAACTTTACTATTGACTTAGCATGAGGTCATTTTGTGATATCGTACAATGCAAGATTTGGGAAATACTTGTGGTGGCATTGGTGGAAGTTCTTTGGCCTTCGCTTCCCGTGTATGATTAGCTTCGACGATGTGCCGATGTCATTCGTTCACCTGGTTTGAATCACGGCTATTTTTGCAACGGTCACCTCGGTAAAACGTCTTCGCCCAGCAAAACTTCATTACTTAAACACAGATAATAGTCCATAATGTTTGATGACGTATCACGTTGGTTGAATTTGATTAACATCTTTGATTATCGATAAGTTCTTCTTGAGTGATTCACGACGAGGTATAAGATGGTACATTTTCGTCAATCTGGTTTCACAAAATAAAATGCGCCTTCTAAAAAAGTTTCACTTTAAAATAAAAGCCAACGGCTACGTTTCTGCACTCGAGTCTAGTGATTTCAGACATCAAGGAGGTCGGTTGTGGGAAGTCCGTTTGATTAAACGGTGGATAAGTTTAAAATAGAAAGAATACTTATGTGTTTGTTGAACATCAAAATTTGAAAGTTTTTTAACTGAATACAATAAATATGTATTTAACCACAATTTAGAAAGATTTGATTTCAAAGATTTAGAAGATGAGTGGCCGGAGTTTTTTTTTATTCTGACTTATCCACGGTTTTGAATAGCCAGGACCAATGTGTGTGTATAACAAACAGGACAGGACACGCGTAAAATATAACAAGATGCGTCGTTTTTGTGGGAAATACAATGTAGATTCCTCGGAATTTTCATGTATCGCATACATATTCTTATACCTCTAAAGAAACGGCCGTAGAATGTGTAGCATTCTGCTCAGCCTCAAGTAACTGTTGAAATAACTTTTGTGATTACATTTGTCGCATGCAGCTAAAATTGGAACTTGTAGTATCGTACAATTTCGCAAAATATTTTTTAGTAGAGTATAGTGCACAAAATTTTAACTATAACATATCCGTGCCTGACTAATAATTATGCTGTTGCCTTAAATGGTAAATTCGGCCAAAAAAGGATCAGGATTACATCTCGAAAATATTTTTAATCCCACTCATTCGTGAAAGAGTTGGTTTTTGTATCAACAACAAAGAAAAAAGTTTAGGGCGTTTGGAAATTTCTAGCATCTCTATATACGTTGATGCATTCGTATATATAAAGTGATTGGGCGACAGAATGTTTTATAAAATTTTATCGATATCGACTGATTACAGTGGCTATCAATACATTCGGAAATACATGTTGATGTTGAGTCTGCTGCGGACGTCTTTTTCTGAATCTCTAAAGATACATTCTTCAAGGTACTATTCATTCCTTTTTTGCATGTTTTCTTAGGACAGCATGTTTGGTATAAAAGACGCTCGGACTTGTGGTTCTGCTAGACATACAAAGACAGTCGTCCCCCAACTAACAGACATCCCTATTGAGAGAGAAACTTTTCCCGACTCAAAATTTGGGTCTCATTTTTTTGTCAAAATACTTAGTCTACCATCAATACCCCCATCAAGCAGGCACTTCTTTAAGGCAGACACCCTGGCAAATATCGATCTGTGCATGATTTATTTACACTTTTGTGAAAGTATAAGAAGAGAATTTTCTTATCGTTTTTTCATAACAATGTACGTAGCAGGAAGCTGACGAATAAATTATTCACATAAAACTGCATGGAACCGGTTTTTAATCGAACACTAGCCATGTCATGATACACCCTTTATAGGTGTCATGACTGCGTTTATTTGCCAGGTGTATTGAAATAGAGTTTTCAAACATCGTATCCGTTCTACCTTCAAGTTAATATTAGCACGTCTGCTTCACTCCTTTTTCTGACTTGAAAAGTTTTTTTCTTTCTGCACTGGGCTTGTCTTTTTGTACAGTTGAACACCTACGGCAACCACATTAATACGTTTGCCTCAATCATTTAGTCAGTTTTTTTTGTACCGGCAAAACACCCACATATTTTCTAATAAAGCTAACCTTTATACGGGCCACCACGTTGATACGGCCAACGGCCTCATTGTTTAGTCCGAATATTAAAGACATCATCCCGCTAATACGGTCACTTCACAGTAAATGAGTCAACAGACAGAATAATAATTTAAGACACCATTCATAGATGTAGAACATGATATTCAAGTACAGTATAACGTTTTACTGACAATTTACTGGTTATATAATTATTATAACAGTCATTGTCTTACAACTTTACAATATAGGCTTCAGTAAATGAACAAACACAAGGGTTTTGGAAGCTGTTTAGCTTATGCATTTCTTTAACACATAACTCAAAATTTATATAATGACGTTACACTGCGTAGTTGTTGATGCATGGTAATACTCTATAGTTGCGTGTTCAACTTAATTGTTTTCAATTAAATTTTCCTGTGATTGTGTCGTAGTGATAAACTTAGATATCTGATGAAGAAACATATTAACCATGGTGAATGTTTTGATTACCTAGTTCAGGAAAGAACTCTTTTGAATAACATAAAAACACTATGCATTTCGGCAATCCTTCTTCAGGTTTATCATCTGCTAACTGAACTGAAACATTTGGTTGGATTTACAATAAGCCAGCAAGGAGGCGATAATTCGGCAATTGGGAAGCATCTTTTAACCCACCCGGGTCTTGTGGTGAAGCATACTCGGATTCTAAATTTATCATTTTCAATAAATGCGGTTTTGTCTTCTGTTTAAAGACAATAAAGGCTACTCCTCATATTATGCCACCTTTGATGACTTGCACGAAATGTGGTTAATCCGCATCTAAAAAGTAGCCATATAAGAGACAACTTTCGACCTGAAAATCATTAACGGAAGGCTGTTACACTATAATACATATATGAATTGACAGAGGTTGAAACACTGCAATTTAGAGGCTGAAGTTGAGATTAACAAATCGCAGTCGCAGAGTAATCGGAAGGCTTAAGTCAGGGGTTTTTTAGCAGTCAGGTAACTACTGTCAGTCAATTTTACATTTATTGCATACGCATATATGTAGGCGAAAGTTTTGATAGTTCTTTTTTTATCAGTTTCGTCATGCATATATGTTAGTACAATTTACTATAAGTGTACGAAACTACTGTATGAAGTTTTTTTTTCTACTCAAGCACAACAGCAGCAACGTACGAGACACAAATTAGGCCATGTTCTTTAACCGACCGTCAAATCTAGTAAATGCTATATTGTCTTGTCATTCAGTTGCTTACGAGAATAAAAGATTTGGTGTTTTTTATACCTTCTACTTCCAGTGTGTTTTTGTTGATCATCCAATGCGGACTTCATGATTCTGCACAGAAGCTTACATTGACACTGACAGTACGTGTCAAAGTATTAAGTGGGCCCAGCAAAGTTGCACGAATTTTCCGTTTTTAAAACTATATGAATGGACCGTCATGCAGTGGAAGGGAATTTTGCAAGATATTCAGGCCATGTAGCTAAAACTACTAAAGTGCTTCCGATTACTTGAAAAATATAGAACAGGATGAAAGTAGATTTAATTTAATTCGACCATTACAATTTGTACTTGAAAATCGAAGAGTCTCTCGCCGCTTGGCGAAATCACGTTCGGTGCGGTTGGGGAAATTTCCTTCAGCTAAACTTAGCAATCTATAAATCAATTGTCTTTCACGCTATACCCCACGTACACTTCAAGTGAGAAGGCAGGAAGTGGGCAGTTTACGGTAGAATGTAAAAATAGCAAAGTTTTCTTTGCTGGAAACTTTTTAGAACTGCGTTTTGATTGCCTAAAAACTTCTTTGCTTTGTTTTGTACTCATTTAAGACGCAGCTTAATTGACAGGGCTTGAAATGCATCAAACTAATTTCGAATGATGCATAAATCCATGTTCCGTTTTTTTTATTCACATTGTGGAATAAAACTGAAATAGTGCATATCTGAATTACTCTAGTTCATAAAACACCCTAAAAAATTGTCGTGAGCCCGTGTTTTTGTGTGCAGTATCATGGTAAAAGTCCGTAATTCTCGATCACATGGTATTGATTTGTTTTTATTCATTCCTGCCATTCAACCATGTAAATATAGAAAGTCTATTAAAAACAATCTGTAGGAATTATAACAGCTCATAAAATTGAATTGTCATCGTTTAAATACACTACTTGCAGTACTCGTCATTTCTACACAGGCGATCGATAGCGTAGCGGTACAGACATCACTCGATTTCGTCATTTCGATACTAACAACTGATTGATATCGATTCTCGTGGCTTTAAGCCCGGCGCACACTAGAGCTATGTGCTTAGCACAGTGTCATTCGTGACTGTTGGCGTAAGGAGTAAAATCTAGGGTGTGGTGCACTTTTATAACGGCTGTTTTCCAGTTACGCGTTTTTTACACGCGCGTACACGCACGTAAAAGTTAA
>JAODVQ020496466.1:0-10005 GCA_025400075.2 Phenganax stokvisi
TCTTGAGCCCCATGGCAGCAAAACAATGCAGTCTGGCTTGCAGCTATGCCTTCATACTTGCGCCGAGGGTTTGCACTTAAGTGCTTTTCATTTGCTTGAGAGATGTTGTGACTTTACATTATGCACATTGACATGATTGCAGGGATGGACCATTTAACAACCGTAAATTAACTATATGTCCACTTAGCTATACGTTTATTGTGATTTTAAAGCACATTTTAGGGGCAGAGACCCTGGCAAAGGGTGGAGTCTGGATATCACGAAGACCTACAGGTCTTAGTACATATGGATGACACAGGTCATCTCCCATTTGTGAAATTTCAGTTTCACTTTTATTTTACATCAAAAAATCTGACCACATGAGCATGTTCGTGGGCATGAGCAAATATGGTGATTATTGCATTATTGGTTACAAAGATATTAAAGAAAAACTAAATTTGCATTTTCGTACTCGTTGTCGTCGTTGTTCTTTGGTTGAACTCGCGTAACTAAAAAACCAAAAATTGTATGAAACTGAAACTTTTTGCACATGTTGGAATCCTCTTCATCTAGTGCAGTGAGAATTTATTAATTTAATTAACAAGTAATTGATTAATTCACACTGAGGCAATACATTATGATGAGGATACATTTCTTCCAGTAACTTCCTAATACTTCCACCTATGATAATTAAACTTTGTATATCTATGTATACCTATATAACATTCGTGTTGTAAACATTACAAGTTTGTAAACAACAACAAACAGCCTCAGGCAACAAAAATTTGTAAATAATGTTTTTGAGTATAACTTGTTATAACCTTAGGGTCCTTGAGTACCAAACTTTGTCAAATAATAAAAGACATAAACCTTCTGCATGACAACTAATGATGTCATCAAGTTGCTGGCAACCAATTGAATTGGGCTTAAACATAAAATAACTGTTGATACCTATAAGCTGCTAGTGCTAGGCTTTGTAAAACCTAAACCTGGTTCATTGTACTTCACAACAAGACTTGTCTCCATGGAAACTAGTAAATCCTTGTCTCCATGGCAACCAATTTTCTAGTGTCAGATAACAGGATGATTGCCTACTTTTTACTGCCAAAATCAAAGTAAAGTGACAGAATAGCATTCTCCCTCCCTCCATGACAACCAACTAATGTTTTCCTTGGCCTGTTTCCATGGCAACCTATGAAAACTGCCTCAAATGTCAGAAATCTGTTTTTGCTTATAACCTGGCTGTCTTAGTGTATGTCTCAACCAAACTTGGCTAATGGCCTGTGAGTAACATAATGTTTGTTTTCATAGCAACCGATATTGATACACCATTTCAATGGCCTTAAACTAAGAGACATCAGTGGACACAATGGGCACATACACTATGTTTGTCTCCATGGCAACTGATACAGCCTGTTGTGTTCATAGCAACTAGGATTTTAATTATTTAATGCATATTTTATACCGTATAACTAAAAACTTTCGCAAATTTCGCTGATTTTTGAAAACCGCGATATATATAATAGCAACTAGGATTTTAATCATTTAATGCATATCTTATACCGTATAACTAAAAACTTTCGCGACAAAAAATTTTCGCAAATTTCGCTGATTTTTGAAAACCACGAAAGTTTTTTCCCAGCAATTTTGTGCACATATGCGCATTTAAGCGTGCCACACCCGAATTTGCAAAAAAACCACACGCCGTTTCGCAAAAAGTTTTTTGTTGCGAATGTTTCTAGTTATACGGTAATAAGTTTTCAGCCCTTTTAATTCCTCAAACAATGAATGTATTATGCTCGTCACGGATAAAAAAGAAAGGAGATAAGTAAATAAAAAATTCTTTGAATTTAAAAAAAGTGGAATATAGGGATGTATAAAAAGCAAGGAGACAATAGGGATGACTTTGTATATGTATACAAGATATGGATTGAATATTCCAACTTACATCATCACATGACATATGGATGAGTGTCATGTGACTCCCTACACACTGATGGTGTCATTGTGGTCTCCCTATATTGCCATAGAGGTATTGGATAGCCTTCCCTCTTACAGCTTCACGTATCTCATGGAAATAATTATGTCAATTTAATGAAACAACAGCTGACTATATAGCCATCAAAAAGTGTGGATGGTGTGTATGCATCATCAGGCAACAAAGAAACATTTGCTTGTAAGAACTGCATTGCGTGATATGTATGTATGCAGAAATATAGATTTCATTTTTGGACACTTGGATCATTCGGTGTCCAACATTCAGTGTCAGTATCAAGGATGCATTTAATGGATGGTAATATATACCAGGTTTTGTATATCTCCTTTTCAAATGGTCCTAGAGAATTTTTGGGTGTTTTGAATGCTGAAATAATTGCCAAAACACTACTCTAGTTACCTTCCACTATGCCTTTTTCTGTAGTTGTCAAACGTCTCGCACCTGATGATTTTACTCTCCAGTTTGTGTTTGTTTTTATGAATAACTGTGCCCTTGGCATTTTTATTAATAAGTAGGTCTTCAAGATGTACATATGTAACTGTATTATGTTTAATTATTGCAGTGAAGTGCCCAGCCCCACTTAAGAACAGAGACTATCTCAATCAAAGATCATGGAGAGTTGAATCTGGAAAACAGTATATTGTGTTCAACCACTCAGTCACACTGGAGGTTACTTATGTAACTACATTAAAATCACATCCAGCTTTAATTTCTTACAGAGTCATCCTCCTTTAAAAAATTTCATCAGAGGTGTGTCATATGTGACAGGGTTTGTTATACGGCCAGCTGGTGAAGGGAGTTCACTAACTTACGTTACCCAATCTGATCCAAAAGGTGTATAGAGTACAAATTCCTAGTACATGGCTCATTGCATGCTAAGGACTGATATGTCAGTCACATGTGGTACGTGTACCTGGACAGGATACAAACTACTGATACATATGTATGTTGGCAAATTACACATGGTGCATTACATAAATTACATGGTCAGTACATGTAGGGTAATTTGTACTCGCATGTAAGGATGGTGTGTGGTGGATAGTTTTCAGCCTGCAATGTGCGACTATAGATACAAGTCTTATTACTACACTACAGTACAAGTCATAGTAGACAGTAGTTAATGTAACTTTGAAGTAACATTTGAGTTAGTTCTAAGTTACACTTACTGTAGATTAAGCATAAGTTACTACGAAGTAACTTACAAGTTACCATGAAGGTATAAGTAAGTTTTCGTTACTTTCAAGTAGATAACCTGCTGTAAGTAACTTTAAAAGTTACGTTACTTCTGTCTACTTTTCTATGACTTGTACTGTATCTTTTATTGACAAGCACACAGGACTAAAGGGATGTGATGCCATACTGAATATTCTCTTCAGGCTCTAGGAGTTTACCTGTCGCTATCTTTAGAGCGAATTGCACGTTTAATGTATGATACTATGTGTATTACGCTTTTTTTTACATGTAAACTGTGATTAAGAATCTCTAGGTGCAATTCTAGCCTTCTTTCTTCCTTACATGTGTACTGCAATATCATAAAGCAAGGTAGCGCTTTTTATAATAGGGATGGGCAAGGTTTACTATGGGGTTAATGCATGGGACTATGAAACAACATAGTAGGTAGAATTTTTCCATCTTGTTCTTCCTGTTTTTCAGCTGCCATCACTCATAAAGTAAGCAAGATATTAAGCTCAAATTCGGCATGTACATGTTTGTAGTTCTATCCAGAATAGACCCTTGTCATAGTGTGATGTCTGTAAATAACTGTTTACAAATAAACAAAAAATGAATCTCCGAAAACTATAAAATACCAATCTTTACTTAATTCAGTATGTAAATAGTGTTTAATATTATGTGAATGAACTTCGGTGTGAAATGTTTGTAAACTTTGTTTACAAATAAACAACAGAACAAAATCCTCCGAATCTATAAAAACTCTTGCTTATAAAATTTAGTGTGTTGGTAACGTTTCATATCTGGATCTAATTGGTGGTGGTATGTTCATGAACAACTTTGTTTACAAGTAAACAACAATAAACAATTATCTAAAAATGACCAAATTGTTGTCTCACATTTTGTGAGTAGACATAGCATTATCGGTGAGTTAAGCTGTAAGTTTGTAAACAATTTGTTTATTTGAAAACACAATTATTTACTTGTAAACAAATTTCTTAAAATGACTAAAATCTAAATTGTACAATGCTGGTATGAATAACTTTATCTGATGAAGATTTTGATGATGAGCTGTTTGTAAACAACATCCCAGGCAAAACAAAACTGCTTGATACAAGCCTGGCAAGCCTGACACAAGCTTGAATAACAGGCTTGTTCTAAGCTTGAACATGCATCTTTCTGTCATGATCAAGATTGATTAACCTTCGGCGCGCATGCACGAGGGTTACAGTACTGGTTCTGTGTGTCCGTCCGTCCGTCTATCCGTCTGTCCGAAATCAAACATCTCACTTCTAATAGCAGATACACTGTAATTTAAACTACATGCTCTTTGTGCGATGAACGTCAAAACTTTTGTAGGAATTTGGCTGAAAATGCTTCGTTTCTGAGATATAGCGATTTCATATCCAACTTGGTTGCTATCAGCGGCCAACTTGAGAGCACGACACTACTACGCATATGTAAATGGTTCAAATTTGGATGAGAAGTCGTCTTCAGCCTTGATGGCGTAAATGTGTAGAGCGTTGCGTTTGTACCGTTAGGCTTGTATCGAGCATGTTTTGTTTTGCCTGGGATAGTATACTACTAAACAACAAGTATTAGTGTTATATAAGGATATTTGGCCACATTTCTTTGTTCAGTTACTGACTGGCATAAAAAACGAGGGAGACTGCAAGTAAACTATAAAAATTCCTTAAATTGAATAATTTCCAATATTATAGGGATGGTTATAAAAAGGATGGAGACAAGATAGGGAAGGATTCTAGCATGCCATTATATAAGTCCTATATGTATATTGTCACACCATCAATATTAGCTAATGTCGGGAAACTGGTGTGACAATATAGGACTTATGTAATGGCATGCTGGAATCCATCCCTACCTTGTCTCCGTCTATTTTACACCATCCCTATATTAGAAATCTATTCAATTCAAGGAAATCTTAATTTACTTGTATTCATACATACTGTATGTGCAGGTGCAGTTCCCAAGTGGGTCATTAATTTTGCATTGACCAAAGTAGCACCTAAGGTAAGCATTGTGTACGAATTTATTCACGATTTTTGGTGAGTATAGTGGGTTTAACCCCTGGTGCACATGCACATGAGTTATAGTAGTTGTTCTGTCTCGTCTGTAGGTGTGCTTTGTTTCCCGGTGAAGCTATAGTACACAATTTTCACTGTATGCTTGATATAATCTTCTTAGGATTTAGGCAAAATATATATCATTGCAAAGATAGCTATTTTCTTGAACAAAAAAATATATTTTATTACATATATCTCTTATTTCATGAGCATGAGTACTTGAGGCCTTACATTATGGTATGTATGTATTTAACTATTGTTTAGTTGATGGATCGTCTTCATGCTGCATGCTCAAAGTATGTGGAGTGGAAATCAAAGAATAAGCCTGACTATAAACCCTGGTTGTATCCTGAGCAAAATTGTCTTCCAACAGTAAGAAATCAGACACATTCATGATTGTTTTTATGTGTAGCCAGGCAGACAACCAAGTAATCGCTAATGTTACTATGGCTCTAAAGGCGGGTTCACAATACGACGCTGGGCGCGAGCGTGCTGGGCGGAGTGTCGGCCGACCACAGCACTGATGACGCTGACACCCCAGCGTCATGAGCGTTGCAACTTAAAACCGTTCAAAATTACTACGCAATGCTCAGTAACGCCTGAGCCCAGCATCTTATTGTGAACCCGCCTCAATTAATATTTAACAGCAGACAAACTTAATACTCTGTATATTCTGCAGGACTAGGATAATATGGATGTGTATGTAGGGAGTAATACAGTGTAGTCCAAATAATTCGTTTTGCTAGGGACCCCCAAAATCATTTGAATAACGCGAAACTTTGAATTAAAAGAACCTCGGATAATTTGTGTGATAGTGGTAGGGAACTTAAAACGCTTTAAGTGGAATTTAGTGTTAAGCGACTTTGATTTAAGCAGACTAAATTGTATAATAAGGGTTTCTTGTTCTGCTGGTTCACAGTTAGATTCTTTCTTAAATTATCTCTATGTTGTTAGTATCCAGAGACATCACAATCACCCCTTCCTGAGGTACCAGGAAAAGAAGAAGACCATTATCAGGTTGATGACCACCCTGATGATGAAGAAGAAACCCTCCAACAGGATAGCAATACAAAGGATGTTGCTGAAACTCAGAATGGAATTTCAGATGTTAGCAACTGATCAGAAAATCTTACATAACTGCTGTAAGATGTTATTAATTATTAGCAACCTATACTTAATTATTTATCAATCTTTTGTTTCATGACAACAAATGTAATGTGATTTTTATTGACATTAATATTTTTTTACAAAACTGCAATATATTTCTACATACTGTATGGAGTGCAGATACCACAAAGACTAATATTCCCTCACTCTGTTCCTTTCTATTAATGCTTTTTATTCAAATGGACATATTGTACACCCTTCAAAGACAATTTCCCAACCCCTGCCTCTAATCGCTGTGCTAAAAATCACGTTTTGTTGCTGTGCAATCTATATATAGTAGAACTACAGCCTATAGTTGCGGTTTACTTGCCCACAGTAAAACAAATATGACAGCTACGGGGAAAGGTACAGTTTAGGCAGAAAATTCAAAATTGAGTTATCTATAATAGTTTGGTAGTGCAATATCTTGGCTACAACTTTTAGCAAACAGCATTCGCTTATCACATTCCCACACAAAGTTGTGCACATTCGGCAAAAGCCTTGAGACCAAGATAGATTCGAGAATTGTGCAATGAAATTTTACGAAAGCGTTATGTAATTCATGACCCCACATCTTTGTCGGACCATTGCGAGTACTAGGAACATCAGATAACTTTACTCTTGGACTACATGATAGGGGAAATGCTGTAGGTTTTCACTATAGTAGTCAACTCAATTTAACCTTAGTGTCATGTTACCAACTTCAAATGTGCATACTGAAAAATTTATCTTTTGCCATTATCATACCTTTTCCTGTAGCCAGTCTCAAATGCAGAGGCCAGTTGGTACACATGTGGTGTAATAGCTCGATAATCTCAGCAACATAAGCCTTGGAGTCCTAGCTAATCTATTTTTCTTTGATTAGTGACAATTACTGAGAGACTTAGAGGGATATAATACGGCAAAATATACATAGAGGCTAAATTTAGTAAAAGAGCAATGAAATTGCATTCTATTGTTCTTGGTTGGGTTTTATTCTATCGTAAGCAACATTAGCATTACAATACTGCATGCTACACTCCCTTTAAGTCTAATGAGAGATGGCAGTAGTACTGCTAGCAATGTATGTGCACTTGTAATTAAAAATAATATAATGATTTGTGTTATAAACCTCATGTGTAAATTACATAGTACACATTAACTCCTTACCGTATAAAATAATTTTATCTAGGAGGAAGAGGAGGAGGGATTGTTGAATGTGAGGTGATGGTATGATCAAGTGGTAAACGTTCACTCAATTGCTGTCTAGAAGTTAGTGCAATCGGTTTTGCACTGACTGGAGGCTTAGGTAAGGTAGCTGGTTTCATTGGTGGTGCTGGTTTTGTAGCTGTGCGAGGTTTAGAACTGACAGGGGGAGGAAGTTTATGAATGACCTCTGTTGCAAACTCAACCGAATTCTTGTCTTCCCTTTTCTCTACTGAAGTTAACCTTGGTGTTGGCTTGGGCTTGGGCTTGGGCTTTGGTTTGTTTATAGTGTCCAAAGGTTTTTGGATCATATTTGGATTTTTCTTCTCTCTTGCTCCTCGACTAGGGACAGGAGGAACATCGTTTTCTTCACCACATCTCAAATTAGTACCTGCAGTTTCACTCGGACTAGAATATTGTCTCCTAGTGGGGACTGGTGGAGGAGAAGTAGTGTCACTTGGTAAACGATTTACTAACTGAGCACAATGGTTTCTTGGTGGGGGATCCGGAACTTCTCTGTTTAGAGAGGGCAGTGGGGCTCGCTTTAATAGTTCGTCTTCTTTCACTGACTTTCTGAAAGGAACAGGTGGAGGAGAGTTCAATGATGACGACGACGATGATGATACTGGACGGATGGGTAGTTCCCTGGTTTTGGAATGCTGTTGGTGAAAATCTTCGTGCAATAAACTCTCTGGGTATGAATTTTGTCTAATATGCTTATGGATTTGTTGTGGTGGTTGGGGTAGATTATTTTGTATATCTTGAGGCGAACCTCTCCGCATTCTCACTGCACCTCGCGGAGGTAGTTCAGGAACATCTTGAGTAGGGTTTGGTATCATTGGAGATAGTGATTGTCGCCGTGTGTTAGAGTCGTTTTTAAATAAATCACTTGAACTGCCATGAGGAGAATGAGCAGGCGAAGGCTGAAAGCTCAGATATTCTTGTGCCTTTGTAGGTTCAACTGGACATTGCATCATCACAATTTCACTTCCAATATTATGCCTACGTGGAGGTAATGTCATGTTGGACGCACGATTGAAAACAGAATCTTCAGTCAGGGGTGATTCCATAGATGCCAGATCAAAACTTACTTCCTCGTAGTTTTCCATTGGATCAAAACTACTGAGACTTTCACTACGTCTATCTACTTCATATAAATCCTGCCACTTTTCCTGAATTTTTTCAATTAATGCACTATCATTCATTATACTTTTCACTGGGTCACCTCTATTTTGTTGATAGGATAACTCCATTGCTTTAGACCTAGGTGGAGGTAATGGTGCAGACTTGCTTTCCGCACCACCCACCTTGTTTCCCTGTGTTCTATCAAAATTTTTAGATTTTTCGTAGCCCTTAGCTCTTGGTAACATATTTCTTGCTTCGACTCGGGAGTACAAAATCGATGAAGATGAATGAGAAGGGGATTGAAATTGAGGCTCTAGAGAAGAGGGAGTGGGCTTCCAAACTGGGGGAGGGTTGCGGTTCATTTCCTCCTCATCATATCCCATCTCCTCATATGTTTGTTGAGGTTGATCCAGTGAAACACCTTCTTCTGTGGGAGATAGCACTGAGTACATTGCATCTTGTACTCCACTTCCTAAATTACCTAGGTTGCTGGGTTTGCACATATCAGGGGGTCGTTTTGGTTTTGGAGGTGGCATTGGAGCCCTGTGAAGTTCAGACAGTAGGACAGATGAAGACACTAGGTTGGTAGGAGAAGGAGAGCGAATCGGAGGTCGTATTTGAAGATCTTTGCGAGGAGGTAGATCACCGACTTTTGGGTCAGGAGTTACTTCAACTGGATCTATCCTTGTTAGCACTTCATCTACTTCGTCAACTGTAGTACAAATACATATACAATTAAAAATTTTCATGTATATATACTATAGAAAACTTGCGTGAAAGCAAAGAATGAGAATGATGCTAGAAAATAGTAGATGACAAGATGAATTGCATTGGAATCACAATCCCACTTATTCATCTTAATAACATTGCATTTTCACTATGCAAAATTCCACTATAACATGGTTTTATTTATCAAAGATGGGACACTAAATTACACTTGTCTCACTTGTTTGGTTCAAAAAGTAACTAAAGCTGCAGTGAGGTTATACATGCATCATGACAATGCACAATAAGGTAACCAGCAATTCTTTAGTGTATTTAGCACTTAAACATTGATGGGAAAGTAAGAAGTATTGGTGTTCTATGCCTATTGTACATGAAAGCATTTCATCATTAGAAAAACTTTTGTGCTAGAATGAAACACATCCTATGCTAGAGGGTTTGCAAGACTGGGCTGCTGGCTTATTTATGTATGTTTATGCTACTCGATCCACCCACACTAGTGGGCATGCTAATGCTCTGACGTTCTCAGCAGAATGACTATGATGAAGCACATGTACCTGGAGAGAAGCCACAAACACAGGCAAGATGGGTAACCCA
>JAODVQ020496476.1:0-10004 GCA_025400075.2 Phenganax stokvisi
GTATGAATCTCGAGACCGGGGCAGCGTTTCTCGAGGCGGTCGATGTCTTCCTGGATCACGCCCACCGGCAGGCGGAAGGCCGGGATGCCCCAGACCATCATGCCGCCGAGACGGTCGGACATCTCATAGACGTGGACTTCGAAACCGGCTTCGGCGAGATCCTGAGCAGCGGTGAGGCCGGCGGGGCCTGCGCCGACAATGGCGATGTTGAAGGACTTCACGGCCGCGGTCCGCGACAAGGCAGGGTGTCGACCGTCATGCCGGGCGCGGCCGGAGTCATGCAGGCGCGCACGCCTGCCTGGCCGTTGACCACGACGGTGCATTCCCGGCAGACACCCATTCCGCAGAAGTAGGCGGGCGACCGGTCTGCTGCCAGAAGTGCCGCAGCGATGCTCTCTCCCGGCCAGGCCGGTACCGGCACGCCGTCGGCGAGGAAGGTGAAGCGTTCTTCCTTCATTCTGCCGACCGGCAATCGTCGCCTATCGGTCGTCATGACAGGAGACGGGCCGGGTCGAAGGATTCTGCAGGCACGGACGCGGTGCCCGCTGTGGCCAGTTCCGCCACCATCCTTCCCAGTGCCGGGCCCAGAGAATACCCACCGCGGGCACCGGTCGCGATGAGCACGTCCTGGTGGCCGGGGAGCCTGCCGAGCACGGGCAAGGCATCGGGGGCGACACTCTCGAACCCCGACCAGCAGCGCTGGATGCCAAGGCTTCGCAGTGCTGGCACCACCCGTGCGGCAAGGTTGAGGTTGTGCAGAAGTCGCACGTGATCGATCTCCTTTTCGCCGCTCTCCAGGCTGCCCCGCCCCTGCCAGCCGCCGCCGATCATGCAGGTACCGTTGGCATACTGTTTGAGTGTCAGGACCCCGCCCATGTGGGTCACCACGCGGTCAAGGACGGGTTGGGCGGGTTCGGTGATCGTCAGCATGTTGACGTCGACCATGAGCGGCAACTCGACACCCAGCATGGCTGCGATCTGACCCGACCATGCGCCGGCGGCGATCACCAGGATGTCGCAGTGGATGGTGCCTGTCGGGGTGGCGAGGCGACAGCCGTCGCCGGAGTCGATGGCCCTGACCCCGGCATGGCCGACAAGGCGCACTCCGGCAGCCGTTGCCGACTTCTTCAAGCCGATGCCAACGGAAAGCGGATTCGAATAGGAGTCCCGGGGGCAGGCGGATGCCGCGAGCACCTCGCCGCCGAGCCATGGCGCATGGTCAGCCAGCGCACGTCCCTCCAGGAATTCGACGTCGAACCCATGACGCCGTTGCAGTGCGACCGACGTTCGCAACATGTCCACTTCCCGGCTGGAAAGTGCCACGCGCAGTCCGCCGGACTGCGTGACCTCCCAATCGGAGAAGGTGGCCTCCTGTTGCCACAGGTCCAGCGACATCTCCATGAGTTCCATGACATGCGGATGCTTGATCTGCAGGGAAAGCGTGCCGGCGTTCGCGCCCGAGGCTTCGCCCCAGACATCTCCGCGGTCCAGCACGACGACTTCGCGACCCGCGCGGGCGAGGTGGAGTGCGGCGCTGAGACCGGTGATTCCGGCTCCGATGACGACAACATCGCTACGCGCCGGAAGCTCCGTGGCGGCAGGCATCGGCGACCCCGGTCCGGTCTCTTGAGTATGGCAGTCACTCTGTCACACGCAACGCGTCATGGTCACTCCGATTTCATCGGACGGGAGCGGCGCCGGGGCCTCGTGCAACCCGGTATCCAAGACAGGCGCGCCCGGAATTTGCCAAGGCGGGGCCACCGTGTCATGTGCGCCGACCGGTGCTTCCGCGGGTCATGATCTCGTTCGGTGCGCGTTCCACTGCGACGAACCGCGCGCAATTCTCCTGAAGGAGTGTGGCGCTATCGAGCGCTGGCCGGATCTTGGCGTACAGTCTTGTTGTTCGACTGGACACGCGAAGAGGCGACGACCGCCAGCTGACCTTCACGGAGAACGGCCCCTCGCCATCATGATGCTGCAGGACAGATCGTCACCATCGACGAGTGGAGCCATCGAGGCCTGTCGACTCGATCATCGATGTGCGCGCGTACGACGCGAGGCCCAGCTGCCTGGACCGGATCGGGAATGGTTGCGCCACTTGGGAAGGGCACGTGCTCGGCCACGTGCGCGAGTGTCGTCAGGCGGCCTCCGTCTCCACCGCATCGACGATATGGGCGAGGACGTCCTGCTTGGTCGCCGTGCTGCGGTCCAGGGTGGCGACAGCGCGACCGGAGCGCATCACCATGATCCGGTCGGCAATCCTGAAGACGTGATCGAGATTGTGGCTGATGACAATGAGCGCGATCCCCTGCTGCTTGAGGTTCTGCATCAGCATGAGGGTGTTGCGCGTCTCTTCGGCGCCCAGCGCTGCGGTCGGCTCGTCCATGACGAGGATCTTGAGATCGGTGGCGTAGATCGCCCGGGCGATCGCCACCGCCTGGCGCTGGCCACCGGACAGGTGATGGGTGGCGACGTGAATGTCTTCCAGTTCGATGCCCACCTGCTCCTTGAGGACGCGAGCCGCCTCCGTGGCCATGCGAGTGTTGTCGAGAAAGGAGAGACCGAGAAACCGGCGCTTGAGTTCGTGGCCCAGGAACACGTTGCCCGCGGCATCGAGGCTGTCGACCAGGCCGAGATCCTGGTAGACGGCCTCGATTCCAATTTGCCGCGATTGTCGCTTGTTGGTGATCGAAACCGGCCGCCCTTCCATTCGGATTTCGCCCTCGTCAAGCTCATGGACTCCGGTCAGGACCTTGATGAGGGTCGACTTCCCGGCGCCATTGTCGCCGACGATTGCAAGCGCCTCGCCTGCATTCAGGTGCAGACTGACGTCGGCAACCGCCATGACACCGCCGAAATGCTTCGAGATCGAGTGCATTTCCAGCAGGGGCGAGTCGCTCCGAACGGAAGGGGACGGCTGGTTCATCGATCGAAACGCCTTACCGCTCCAGAGTACCGATGCCGGTGTACCGGAACGCTTCGCGCTCCATCGCGTCCACGACATCGGCTCCCGTCTCGCCGCTCACGATGGTGATCCGGCCGAGAATGACCAGCGGGATGTCGTCGGTGCGGCCTTCGACATGGGCACGGACGACCTCTGCGGTCGCGACGCCCACATCGTCGCTCATCCTCATCGGCGTCGCCCAGAGCTCACCGTGGCGCAGCGCCTCGAGCTCGTCGCCCGTGCCGCCCCACGCCGTCACCTTGACGTCGCTGCCGGCTTCCTGCACCGCGGAGATCGAGCCCATCGCCATGGCCGTGTTGGCATTGTGGATGAGTTCGACTTCCGGATAGGCCTGCAGGATCTGCTGCGTGCCCGTATAGCCGCGCTCACGCTCGAAATTGCCGTAGTGCTCGTAGGCGACCTCCCAGTTGCTCTGGCTGGTGACGCACTCCTTGAACCCGCCCGAACGCTGGTCGTCGATCGCGCCGGGGATGCCGCGCACCAGTGCCATCGTGCCCTCGGTGCCAAGATTCTCGAGGACGTAGTCACACATGATCAGGGCGCCGGCGAGGTGCGAGAAGCTGAGATAGGCCAGCGGCTGCGAGCTGCCCCAATCCTGCGGCACCACCGTGAAGTTCCAGACGATCACTTCGGTGTCCGGCTTGTCGATGAGCCTCTTGATGTTGTCCTGCTGGACCCGCAGTTCGGTCGGGCCGAAGACGACGTAGTCGAAGTCCTCCTGCTCGACCTGATCCGTGTAGGTCGCCTGGATGACGTGATCGCCCACGTCCGAGGCATACTGCGTGTCGACGGCGGGAAGGCCGATCTCCTCGAGGCGCTTCATCATCGCCTGATAGTTGCGCAGCCAGAAGTCCGACACGTCCTGGCTTGGATAGATGAAGGCGATCTTGACCGGTTCGCTGGGGGGATTCGCCATGGCCTCGCCGGGCTCGCCGACGATGGCCTGGAATGTGGCCAGATTGTCCGCGTCGGTGACTTCGTAGTACTCCCAGTAGCCTTCCTCACCGGAACCTTCGAGATCGGCCAGCGCCGGGATCTCGCGTGCCTCGGTGGCAACAGTGAAACCGGCGCAAAGGGCCAGCCCCGCAACGCTTGCGAGAAGGGTCTTCGATTGCATGATGTTCCTCCCTATCAATGCTCAGTCTTGATGTTGGTTGAAGATGCAGCGGTCACGAGCGCCCGCCGCGTGCGCGTCTGAACAGTCCCGAAAGGCCTCCCCTGCCCGGATCCTGCAGGGCTGCATAGAAGGCGACGGACGAAATGATGATGAGACCCGCTGCAACCTGCTGCCAGAAGAAGTCCAGCCGCAGCATGACCAGCGCGTTGACCACCATGGAGAGCAGCAGCACCCCGACCAGCGTACCCATCATGGACCCGCGGCCGCCGAACAGCGATGTTCCGCCGACGACGACGGCGGCGATCGTGTGAAGGGTCAATCCCATTCCGGCGGTGGCCTGGATCGCGTTGAGACGGCCCGTGAGCAGGATGCCCGCCAGACCGGCAAGACCGCCCAGAAGCATGTACTGGTAGATCTTGTGCCGGTGGACATCGATTCCCGTAAGGACCGCGGCCTCCGTGTTGCCGCCGATGGCCACGGCGTAGCGGCCCAGCGGGGTGTACCGGTAGAGAACGAAGCCGACAGCGATCGCGATCACTCCGATGACGGCGGCGATCGGTATCATCTCGAAGATGCGTCCCCGGCCGATCCAGGTCAGCGGGTCGGGAAATCTCGACAGCACGACGCCGGCAGCGAGGACGAGCGCGAACCCGCGGAAGACAAGATCTGTCGACAGCGTCGCGATCAGAGCGGGCACCCGCCACTGGGTGACGCCGAAGCCGTTCACCAGGCCACAGGTGATCCCCACCAGGATGGCGACAGCCATGCCGAGGAAGACGTTGACTCCGGCGTCCTTGATCAGCATGGCCATGATGACCGCAGAGAGCGCCGCAACCGAGCCGACCGACAGATCGATTCCGCGTCCGGTGATGACCAGCGTCATGCCCATGGCCAGGACCATGAAGATGGACGCGTCCTGCAGGATGATCATCAGGTTCTGCAGGCGGAAGAAGCGCGGGTCGGCAAAGGCCATGACCAGACAAAGCGCCATGATCATGACCAGCGGTCCAAGTATGTTGACGGAACGTTCTGCCCACGGAATCTCGCGTCGCCGAGACCCTGTCGCCGGCGAACTATCCGGAAGGCTCACCATTCCGCACCTGTCTTGCCGAGAACAACTGGTGGGGATGCTTTCACCGGCATTCCCATGAGTCAAGACATGCGACGGCGGGCAGGAGGGCCGCCGCCAAGCGGAGTGGAACCTGCGACGTCTTGGGGGGCGCTGTGTTGAAACATGAGTTCCGCAACGCCATGTTACGGGTGTTTTTGAGGACATGAATCTCTCCGACCATGGACCGCAGAGCGCAGGAGGAGGTGCCAGACCCGCAAGGGGGCGTTGCCGCGCGGCTGTTCGGGGTGCTTTCGGAATTCATCGCGCCTGAGTCCCTGTCGTTCGGAGGTGGTACGGTCCTGGCCGCCCGGTGGCGCCACCGTCGTTCTCTGGACGTGGACCTGTTCTGCGAGCCGAGTGCCTACGACGGCCTGGGGCTGGCCGGCCGGGAGCGCCTGGAGGCCGCGATCAAGGCAATACCAGGTTGTGCGGAGGAACCTACCTGGTGCGATTCGATTGCGACCTATGCCGAGATCGATGGTCTTGAGGCCACGCTGCTGCCCAGAACCACGGTGATCGTCTCTGCCCGACCGACCAGACTGGCCGGGACCCGACTTGCACTGCAGTCCAGCGCACAGATCCTGTACGCCAAGATTGCGAGACGGATGTATGCCTCAGGCGAGATTGCCGCGCGCGATGCCTACGATCTCGCCTGCGCAAGTCGGTTCGATCTGTCGGCGCTTCGGTGTGCCCTGGGCAACATCGATCCCCGGGAGATCCATGTAGTCCGGGAGATCATCCGGAAGATTCCAGAAGGACGGTTGATCGATGACGGGGTCAAGCCGGTCATTGAGCCGTGTTTTGAGTGGACGGGGGAGACGCTGAAGGAAGCCGTACTCGAGGCGCTCAGTACACCACCGGCCCCGCGGGACATGTCGCCTCCGGAGAACGACGGCGGCGAAAATGGTCCGGGGCCATGAGGCGTCGCCACGGACATCTCGAGCGCGTGGCGTTGCAGGCGCCGGATGCGTTCGCTGAGTACACCCGCCTTTACAGCCATTGTTTCGCGGCACCCCTGTCCCAGTCAGAAGCCATCGTTCGCCGGATTGCGCGCAAGCACTGTGCCGGCATGACTGGACCGCGTCCGACGGGCGCCGGCATCCTTACGGCACTTTCCCGTGCGCCGGACGCAAACTGCGCGGACAGCAGGGCGGTCTCCTGGATGCTCTCGACGATCCAGCCACACGAATGCGCAGTTCTCGTGACCTGCTGCGGAGTACGGGTCGAGGACCTGGCTCGCCATGTACGAGTCCGGAGCCAGCAGCGGCCAGTCATCGTGCGTTTCCTCAACCAGTTCGCCATCTTGCCCGAAGCGCAGCCATGCTGACTGTTCATGCTCGCCTGTCGACACGCGGCCGGCTTCCAGAGTTCCTGTTCCATGCCTCGCGCGAAGAGCTTCCAGGAACAGCGTTCCGACGCCCGGAGCCCTCGATTTTCTTCACGCCGGCGGTGTACTGGTCGCCTGCAATCCGAACCGCCCGGTCCGGGCGCCGCGGCCGCTGAATCTGGCTGTTTGCGGAGGTATGCACCATGCCTGAAGCCGTGATCAGTGAGCTTCAGAAGCGCCTTGACGCCGTGGCGGACGCGGCCAGGAAGGAATGGTTCGAGGCCTATCTCAAGCATGTGATTGCATACCGTGGGGTGCCGATGCCCGAGGTCGTGCGTACTGTCTCCCTGTGGCGAAAGGAATGCGGGCTCGATGGCCTTGCCAAGGCCGATCAACTCGAGGTGGCCGTCTCGCTCATCGGCTCCGCCCTCGCCGAGGACAAGTTCGCCGGGATGGTCTACATCCAGAAACACCTGGTGCGGCACGTGCCTGCGGAGTGGATCCTGGAGGCGTCCGAGGACCTGTTCGCGAAGGGCGCATTCTGCAACTGGGCGACAAGCGACGGATACAGCATGCGTGTGCTAGGTCCGCTGATCCGTCGCGGCGGGCACGGGGTGGCCCAACGAATCGCCGGCTGGCGCACCGCGGCCGATCTCTGGCAGCGCCGGGGTTCCATCGTTCCATTCAGGGCGGTGGTGAACGACCCGTCCTACCACCCGCTCATCGCGGAGGTCATTGCGGTGCTGGTGAAGGAACGGGAGCGGTTCATCCAGACCGGGATCGGCTGGGTTCTGAGCGACATGGCAAAGACCCATCCAGACACCGCGGAGGCCCTGGTGGAGCGGCACCTTGCCGAGCTCTCGGCCGAGGTCATCCGGCGCCATACACGGCACTTCCCCGATCACCAACGGTTCAGGGACATGAAACGCAGGCAGGAGCGCCCGTAGCACGGTTCTGGAGAGAGAGCGCCCGAGCGTAACAGGCATCGGCAGGAAGGGCGTATGATGGAACGTCCGAAGGTGGCAAGAGGAAGAGCTGAGCATGGTCAATCTCGTTGCCGAGGCTGAAGGGCTTGTCGTCCGCCAGTCGTTCCCGCGCCGCGTCCGGGTGATTGATCACCAGTGGATCCCGTTGTCGGACGGGGTCCGGCTGGCTGCCCGGATATGGCTTCCGCACGACGCGGAGCGCGATCCCGTGCCGGCGATCATCGAGTACATCCCCTATCGCCATCGCGACTTCACGCTGCCGCGCGACGAGATGATCCATCCATGGTTCGCGGGCCATGGCTACGCCGCCATCCGCCTCGACATCCGCGGGTCGGGAAACTCCGAAGGGCTGCCCCTGGACGAATACGTGGCCCGCGAACAGGACGACATGCTGGAAGCCCTTGCCTGGATCGCCGCACAGGACTGGTGCACCGGCACCTGCGGCATGATCGGCATCTCCTGGGGCGGCTTCAGCGCCCTGCAGACGGCCTTCCGAAGGCCACCCGAACTCGGTGCCATCATCACGCTGTGTTCGACGGATGACCGCTTTGCGGACGATGTTCACTACATGTCCGGCTGCCTGTTGCGCAACAACCTCGCCTGGGGCGGACAGGCCTTTGCCTATGCAGCCCGTCCCCCCGATCCTGCCATCGTCGGCGATGCCTGGAAGTCGATGTGGCACGAGCGTCTCGACAACCTGCCTTTCCATACAGCCCTGTGGCTGTCGCACCAGCGGCGCGACGCCTACTGGAAACACGGGTCCGTGGCCGAGGATTTCAGCGCCATCCGCTGTCCGGTCTATGCCGTGTCCGGGTGGGCCGACGGCTACACGAACACCGTGCTCAAGCTCATGGCCGGGCTCGACGTGCCCCGCCGCTGTCTCATCGGACCCTGGGCGCACGCCTACCCGAATCTGGGTGTTCCCGGTCCTGCGGTCGGCTTTCTCCAGGACTGCCTGCGCTGGTGGGACCGCTGGCTCAAGGGAATCGACAACGGCATCGACCGGGAGCCTGCGGTGCGCCTGTGGCTCCAGGATCCGGCGCCGCCGGCAACGCACGTGACCAGCCGATCCGGACGCTGGATCGCCATGCCAGACTGGCCGCCGCCGGCTGGTGGTGAAAGGACCTGGTGGCTCGATGCCGGGGGACGTTTGGGGAGCGAGCCAGGCGACGGTCTGACGGAGGTGGCGACACCGCTTGTCACCGGCATGATGACAGGGGAGTGGAACCCCCACGGCATCGGCCCGGAACTTCCCGGAGATCAGCGAAGCGACGATGCGCTTTCCCGGGTGTTCCTGGCGCCGGGCGCCGGCGAGGACCTGGCGATCGTGGGGCGCCCGCGCCTCCGACTGCGTCTGGCGTCCAGCAGGCCGACAGGCACTGTCGTCGCCCGCCTGGTGGGCGTGGCAGGCGATGGTTCATCGGCTCTCATCACGTGGGGGTGTCTCAACCTTGCCCACCGCGCCGGCCACGAGAGCCCCGAGCCCATGGAACCCGGAGTCTTCACCGATGTCGTCGTCACCATGAATGCCATCGCCCAGGTCGTGCCGGCTGACTGGCGCCTGCGCCTGTCTCTCTCCTGCGGCAGCTGGCCCCTGCTGTGGCCGGCGCCCGAAGCGGTCCGGTTGACAATCGACTGCAGCGCCAGCCGCCTCGTTCTTCCGTTGGCCGATGGCGATGAGGACGGGGCCGCGCTGGCGGACCTTGGGCCAGCGGAAATCGCCCCCCGGCCCGACCTCACGTGGCTGCGACCGTTCAGCCGGTCACGCCGGTTCGTCACCGACGTCGAGACCGGCACGACGACCCTGGTCCTGGAGAAGGACGACGGCGCCTACAGGATCAACAGTCACGGCCTCGTGGTCGAACAGGCCGGCACGGAGCACCAGTCGATCACCGAGGGTGCACCACTCTCCAGCCACGGCGAGGTGCGCTGGACACTGGGGCTGTCGAGAGATGACTGGCAGACTTGCGTCGACGCCGTCACGACACTGACCTGCGATGCCGCCACCTTCCTCGTCACCGCGGAGATCACGGCCCGGGAGGGCAACGAAACCGTCTTCTCCCGGCGCCTGGAAAGGACCATACCGAGGGACAACATGTGACGGTATCGGGGGCCTTCGCGGCCCCCGATACCTGAGAAACAGGGTCAGGCCGTCGCGTCGTCGAGCCAGACATCCTCCCAGTACATCCAGCCGCCGAACCCGTGGGGGTGGCCCTTGAGATCCTTCACCCGCGAGGCGTAGGCGTCGAGCCAGTTCGTGAAGACCGGCGTGATGGTCGCACCCTCGTCGCGCATGATGATCTGGATCTCGCGATAGAGTTCGCGGCGCAAGGTCTCGTCCACCGTCTTGCGGGCTTCGAGGACCAGGCTGTCGAACCTCTCGTGGGACCAGAAGCTCTCGTTCCACGAACCGCCCGAGATGTAGGCGATGGCGAGCATCAAATCGGCGGTCGGCCGTCCGTACCAGCTCGAACCGCACCACGGCACCTTCATCCACA
>JAODVQ020496486.1:0-10003 GCA_025400075.2 Phenganax stokvisi
TACTCATAATTATGTGCATGTCTGTAGATATACAACTGTTTGGTTCCTATAGTATAGAGATTCCACTGTAACCACCTGTGGTTAAAAGTCACATTTTCAACTGTTTCACTTTTACTCTTCTCGCTCTCTGTACTGATCCATGTGTGTGGTTAGGAGATCAGAGAGTCCTGGTCGAAAGAAAAGAAGAAAGGAAAGGGAGGAGGATGAAGAGGACGAGGAAGATGAGGAGGAGGAGGAGAAGGGTAGGGGTCACAGAGCGTCAAAGAGAAAGCGCAAAGATTCTGAGAGAGACCTCGACAAGGCTAAGAAACACAAGAAGGAAAAACTGAAGAGAAAAAGGTAGTGTACAGTACTCACTCTACAGTGTTACCTTGACAAAGCCATCATTGTTAATAAAACACCCCTTTAGTATTAAATAACTCCTAAGTCCCTTCTATAGTTACTCCTAACATGAAACTTGTGTGGTGTGGGAACATTTTAAAGCTGGTCTCCTGGTTTTCGTGCATGCACGCATTTCAGAGAATAATTGGAAACAGGGGCATCTCTGCTTTCGAAGTTTGAGCTTGACAATGTTCCACATTCTTCTAGTATGCCATACAAACTATCCTTCAACACAAAACTACTGGTTCAGTGACTAGACTAGTGGATTTTGGGATGGTTGGACTATTATGTATAAACCACGTGCCTTGTCTTTTTTGTAAGATCAAGAGGGCATAGCTTGTAAATTAAGTATGTTAAGTAATTCTGCTGAGCCACACTTGATGGAATAAAGTAGTTATAAAGATTCTATTTATTGCATACTACTATAATACTACACAAACACACTAATGCATGTGTGGTGTATCCTTAAAAGGTCATGGAATCCTAGTCTCCCAGCTGTTAATGTTTGACTAGGGTCAACATCTGGTGTGCTTTTCATGCACTCCTCTCACTGCCCCCACATGATAATATCCTGGCTATTCCTGTGTCTGTGTGTACATACATGGTAATTTGAGCAGCCATGGTGGATATCAGTGTTTGAGGTGTATATGTATGAGGTCGAATATGTGTTCTTTTTTTTGTGCACAGGAGAGAGAGATCACCAACTAGTTCTGAAGCACGTAGCAGTGACACTGCTGACTCTGCCAGTGAACATTCACCTCCCAGCGGAAAACACAACAAACACAATAACAAGAAAGAGCATCAATCACGAGTAGAGGAATCGGAAGAGGAGGAGGAGGAACAAAAGCATCATCGTACCCACCGTGGTTCCCCCAATCTAAGAGAAAGGGATAGGAGAAGGTCTTCTGAGAGGTCACCCAAAAGAAGAGACAGGAGGTCTTCTGATGGGTCACCAAAGAGGAGAAATAGGTCTCCTGGGAGGTCGCCCAAGAGGAGAGGGAGGAGGTCTCCTGAGAGGTCACCCAAGAGAAGAAATAGGTCTCCTAGGAGGTCACCCAAGAGGAGAGAGAGGAGGTCTTCTGAGAGGTCACCCAAAAAAAGAGAGAGGTCTTACGAGAGATCACCCAGGAGAAGAGAAAGGTCTACTGAGAGGTCACCCAAGAGGAGAAATAGATCCAGTGAGCACGAGCCTTCTTTACACAACAAGAGAGACAGAAACAACCACGAAAGCCCTACAAAGAGGAGGGAGTCATCATCAAACCAAGCGAGAATTGACACCCGGCAGAGTAGGACATCCCCAGTAAAACAGAGTCCTAGACGTCACCGCTCATCTCCCTCACCTCCTCCTTTACCTCCCAGAGAGCAGAGGAGGAGAGAGACATCCTGCAACAGTCCATCTGAGAAAAGACGTCGTAGGCCAAGAGAACAATCTCCATCTCCCATTAGAGAAAAAACCAGAGAAACTTCACCACCTGCTGCAGAAAACGAGAGAAACTCAAGAAGGAGATCTAGATCACCTGAAAGGTCTACTAGGAAATCCCAATCCACTAAAGAGAATCGAGCTCATGCACACTCTTCCCCCTCTCCTGAACGAAATCCCTCTCCTGTAAAGGAACCCTCTCTGCAGCGAGATCCTTCCCCAGAACGAAATTCTTCACCTGAACAGAATTCTTCACCTGGTCCCCAACAGAGCAGTGATGACTCTAGTTCTGAAAGACCTGCTTCCTCCCCAGAGAGAAAAGAGCAAAAACAATTTTCCTCCCCAGAGAGAGAAGGCCAAAAACAATCACGCCAAATATCACCCTCCCCTCCTCGTAAGGGCAGAGTTCATTCTCCGGAATCTCATTCACCATCACCATCGCGGGGTTATAGACATCGTTCAAGGTCTCCATCACCTGAAAGAAGACATCGATCGAAACGTTCTCCCTCGTCCAGTCCACCCCGTCGTCGTCATTACTCTCGATCCCCCTATCGTAGTCGTCGTCATCGCTCTCCCGATTACAGGGGCAGACATCAAGATCGTTCTCGGCATGATCGGAGAGACTATTATCGACGTCGGAGATCCCGTTCTCCATATCGCTCAGGCAGTAGCCGATATTCTCGTGACTACCACCACCACCGCTCTACGAGGTACAACCGCTCTCCATCTCCCTACCGCTCTAGACACTCTAATCGAAAGAGGTCTCCATCCCCTTCATCTCACAGGTAATCATAGTTTACTCTATAATTAGTACAATGTGTGTTGTGCTATGAGCAGTGAGGGTTCCAGTAGGACATGTAGGAAGGTATAAGAGTTCTTTTTAAGGTGTCCTCCCTGCAGAAGATAGTCCTAATACTACATGTGAAAGTTTGCACTGAAATGTACATAGAGTATTTAGAATTATATACAATGCAGAGGAAGCATCTGTTTGTCATAGTATTGGATTCAGTGTGACCTGTTGTCCTTTCTCCTGTTTCCTTGTTTTTCACACTGCAGTGAGAGAAGTGTGTCTACTGAAAGTGTGGAGTAATGGAATACCATTGGAGGTCTACACACCCACCCTTCAACACTAAACACCTTGACAACAAACACAAGCACGATATTCACACTCATGAAATTCTGTATGCACAAGTCCACCCCTTTTTGCCAATACCTTCCCTGTATACACTATTTTAAAAGTGCTTGTCACATTATTGTATAATACACAATTTGACGTGTCAGACTACGAAGAAAGAAAAAATAATCTTATAACACCTGTACGAGTCATAAAAAGCAGCAGATAATTAACACCAATCACAGCAAATGAGCATGCAGTCTATCCTAAGCTATGGAGGGTTCCTATTAGAACTGGCTACTAGTAGTAGTCTGTGGTAAGTGGACGGGGGCAGAATTAGTTGTAGAGGAAGTGGGGAGCGTGGTTACTGCTTCTTCTCATAGACCAGCTCCTGTTTCTTGTCTACTTGCCCTAGACCTTCGTGCTTGATCTTAGGTGCGTTGGTGGCGGTCTCGATGCCTACCGCCCCTGCTCCATAGGCGGACTGTCCAGCCGTATCTGACTTGGCGTATCCGAGATTCTCTTTCACCTTTGGTACGTCGGTAGTGGCAGCGATATTCAAGGCTCCGGCGCCATATGAATGACCCGAGCTAGTCTTTTGGTATCCAGAGACTGCTTTACTGCCACCTGCAATCAGAAGAACATATAAATACTCAAAATACCAAGATTGGTTTCGATGAAAGAAAATTAAAAAAAAAAATGGCACAGCTCGAGAGATCTAGCGTACAAGGGGCGGATATAACGACTTACTTTGTTCCGTGTTATGCTCAATGTTAACTGAGCCTGCTGAATAATCAGCTCCTTTGCCAGCAGTTGAAGAGATCTTTCCGATAGGCATGGCTGAAGTTAGTGGAGAGGAGCTCAAATTAGCCAACAAGCAGAAGCCGAGGAAGAGTGAATGAGGAGGCGAACACAGGGCAGTTTCTCGCGGTAAAAGAGGGTGGGGCAGCCAATCCTTAGTCTCCGGTGCTCCGTAATCTTCCGTAGCATGCACTCGATCATTGGTTGTTGCCTAGAAACTGCAACATCCTAATATGGCATGAGTGGGGCGCGGTAAAAACGAATAACTGTGGTGGGCGACAATTGGAGAGTAATGGAGTCTGCTGGAGAGCATCAACCTTCTCATCTTCAAAGGAAGTTACAAAAGGGATTTGAGGCATACAGCAAGTGTTTACAAGACTATCCAATTATTACCAAAGCTCTTACAGCGTATGTAATTCAAAATTTGCCTCTTGTCAAGTTACTGGTAGACTCTCAGGGAAATAACTAGGCTTGGATATATCCATTAGACCTGCTACTTCTATGTAATGTCCACTCCAGTTTCAAATTATTGCTAGTAGCTTCATCATATGCCCACATCTGTGGGGTTGTGCGAACAAACACAAACTACTTGTATGATGATTTCGGTGTAAGCTATCTACTTCCATACCCCTGTATGTGGACTGATAATAAGAATTCCTTCGCACAATCACAGGCTACCTGTTGTGTAGTTAACAACCTACAATATACATTAACATATAACCTGTCAATACTTAGTGTGACATGCAGTTTGAATACGTATCATTAAAACAAACAGTACATACAAACATACTGCATACATAACGTCAGTGTATTAACTCTCTAATAAATGTAGATATAATGAAAGATTTACAAACAAAAGTCTATACACGTATTCCTGATAAACCTAGAGTATGAATGGGAGGGTTGTTGTAGTTATCTTTCTGTTTGTACACAGAGGGTTACTAGCAGGAGTGGGAGATGTGACCATTCAGTGTCTGTTGAGGAAGCAGAAACTGCCACCTTTGCATTCCCCCTGCCAGTGGAGGAGTGTAGCTTCAGTTACTATCTTTGGGTATGGATAATAGGCGTTTACTAGACTCTCTACCTCCCAAAGGTCCTTTTCACCATAGTAGGCTCTAATGCCAAGTCAGGCCCTACTGGTCCATCTCTGCTAAGTAAACTCACTCAGCTGTGTACAACAACAGCAATGTACCACCAAAGCACTCCTTTTTGATCTCTAAGTTTTGTGTTACCTTCTGATCAGTACACACTGTATTGTTAGTAAGGTGTTGGGTTTCTTTTCACATATTATCAGCTATTACTGTAATATTTAGCTATTCAGTCTCTCTATACAATGGTATTGTATTGCTTTTCTTCTCACACATTGTGCATTGTCCCATAATTGATGGCTAATTGTCTCTAAACCCAATCATTCCATTGGCCACAGGATGGTGGTGTCTGGACCAGGAATGCATTTCCTGCATCAGCTACTGGAGAATCTCTCTCCCAGGTCCTCTCAGGTCTCTGTTCTCAAGAAAGTTGTCGTGGATCGACTCATCTTCACTCCACCTTATCTCTTCCTCTTCTTCTATTCTGTTGCTCTACTGGAGGTTAGAGTGTTCTGTCTTACTGGCCACACTCATTAAGAGTCTAGGGGTAACACTATCTAGAAGTGTACACACAACGGGACTTCTTAAGGGCTAAATTTAGAAATGCTACAGATAGAACAGCAAATCAAGAAAAATGATGTACAATGAAAGAATGCACTTTTGTGCCAACTGAACTAATTCTGAAACACTTTCTGAGTTTTTGTTGATGTATGGTATACATACTTGTGCTGTCCAATGGTGTGCAATATCCACTTGTAACACTGTATTTTCTCACCATATAATTTTGAGGAAACACAGCATAACCCGAGTATAATGTGTTCCCAGACCATCTTTCTCCTAGTGAGAGGATTCGCCTCAATTTGATCTAACAGATAGCTGTATAATAGTTTGTTAACTGTATAATGCAGCCACCTGTCTAATCAGGCCAACTGAAGCTAGTCTGAGGGTGACCTGATTGGTCAGATTTCACTGTAAATGGTAAAGTTTACAAAGTTGTTACACTTTGTGGCCATCATCATGTGCCCTTCCAATATTGTGTACAGATACACATTTCCTTATTAGTTGTTTTGTGTGTCATGTACTAAACAATAAACCACCAAAGATTGCAAACGTTATATTATTAACATACATGTACGTATTGTATGTAATAGCAGCTACTCTTGTTAACCACTCAATGTTTGTATGGTGATCCACTCACTGTCTTTAACAAATGTTCGAAAAAGGCATAGTATAATTATGCTCTATCGTAGGTAGTGTGTTCAGTGAGTCATTCTCTCTCCTATACTTAAAGGAAGTGTAGCTATATATAAGGGTTAAATTTAGTACAAGTGGAACAGAATTGCATTTTTTACTGTATTCCTTTTTTCTTGAGTGGCTTGTTCTATATGTAATAGCATTTCTATAGTAATGCTCTTATATCCCGCTACAATCCATTTTAGTTGTTATCCATGCTTGGTGTCAGCTGTCTGGCTTGTTAATGGCTTGTAATTTTACAGCACCTACAAGCTAGTAGTAATTGTGGGTGGGACAGGTTAGAGGTCTATGATTACCGTAATGTGCCACACCCAACATGCAGTAAGGAATATTCTTGTTATGTAGAATGTAACCTATGACCAGGCCCTTCTCCTTTTTCATCTTTCATTAGTGTTACTATTATAGTGTATACTGTATACTGTATACTGTTTATGTATTATTATAAGGTGCATACATGGATGGAAAAATGGGACAATGCTTCCATTTCTACATAATGTAACAGTATTTGCAAGTTTGAGATGTACTCCATGTGATCTTATAAACATGTTAAAGGAAGTATTGCAGTAAATAAAAGCTAAATGTAGTACAAGTGGAACAAAATTACATTCTTTCACTGTATCCCATTGTTCTTGATTGGTTTGTTCTATCTTTCTAAATTTGATCTTTTGTATATACTGCCACAATTCGTTGAAGATATGAAATTGTCTGACACTCTCACAATGTGATAGAATGATATTGGTATCACACAGTTGCTGAAGTCTTATCTGTTGCATATATATATATATATATATATATACAGGGTAGAAGTCTGTCAGTTGCCTGGAGAAGAATTCGGGATGTATTCTGGGCTGCCCTGTTGTGGAACTGGGCAGTATGGGGACCTGCCCAGTATATCAATCTAAGATACATCCCACTGAAAGTATGCAATATTGCGTCACTAATACCCTCTACTCTTTAACATACTGTATAATGGACAACTTGAAGCCAGGTGAACCTTAGAAGGGTGGTTTTTCTAGAGTGGTTACAAATGTATTGATTAGTGTTGGACATAGAAATTTAGTCTCGTCCCCAGGCCCCACTCTCATGAAGGACTTGGGTCGAGACGAGTTTTCCACTATGATCCTCTTATTTTGTGCAAGATGCTGCATAACATACATAGGTGCTTAGTATGCTTTGTAGGTATAAGTGACATAACCTATGCCAGTATCATAGATATTTACGTTAGTATATAGTAGCTGTAGACACAAAATACATTAAACTTTACAATACTATGATGGTGTGAGTGTTACAAGCATAATGTAATTATGACGATAGAAACGCTCATGTTGTTAGGATTGAGTGTTGTCAGCATTGTCAGAGCTGCTGACGGGCGGCCAACAGTACATATGTTCAGTAGGCTCAGGTCAGTGTCATATTATTGTAAGCTATATATGCTTTAGAAACTCCATTTTGGTGAGAATTTGCATTTCATATAGACATGTTCCTTCTGGAGAGATTTTTCTGTATTCTTAGTATGGGTTTTTGATTGAAAGTGTTACATTAAAACCTTCACTGCTCTATTCTTCTTTCTATGTGCAGTACCGGGTGTTGTTTATGAATGCTGTTGCATTTCTCTGGAGTCTCTACACTGCACTGGTCAGGAGAAAATAACTCAAGACAAACTGGAGGCAACCATTATTACACTTGTGAACTGAAGTTTTACTAGCAATGATTTGTAATCGAGTTTTCAATGCCCCCACACATAGTGTGTTTGTGCATGCGCAGCTCATTTTAATTAAAGGTCAGAGTTCATCTAGAAAAACACGTGAGTGTCTTTACACGCGCGCCTGATATCGATAGGGCGTTTTTTGCTAGGCTACGATTGCCTTTTCCCCCACGACCGTTTTCTCTTCTAGGCGAGGAAGGCAGTGGCTGTGACCAGCCACTCTATCGCTATGGCTGAAGAGAAGGAGAAAGAAGCGGAGGCCGAAGAAGAAGAAGAGGGATTCGAACAACCACCCGTTGCTGAACTACGTCGTAAACGGAAAGACCCTCGCTCTCGTGCTCGGTGGAACATCGTCTCTCGTCTTCTCTTCATGTACCGTGGCCGTGCACTCATAACATTATAATAATTGCTGAGCTCTAGCTTGTTTTAGTATGGGAGAGTTTAAGTAGTATAGTCAGGAATGTTTATTACTTTAGCTGGAATGATGTAGCAATACATAGCTAAAAGATATATGAGAGTGGTTGGACAACTAAAGACACTGAAGTAATAAACGCACTAGTAAAACGTTTGGCCCGAGTCAGAGTCAATGTAGTTAGTGAGATGTTTTAATTGCTGTGTGCAGATGGCTTGACTCCCTCATGTGGCTGGGCTGGAGGACTGATCTGAAACCAGATGATCTCTATGTCCATCCTCAAGAAGTTGATGCTGAAAGACTCAGCCATAAATTTAGCAGGTAGAGGTGCACAGCACACTCTCAGATGTCAGAGGATATAGAAATATATTAGCTTCATCTCTGGGCTCTCCCCCAGGAATTAATGCAAGCATCATTTTGCATTGACCTTTGACCTAATAGCAAGGTTGTGGTCATTGAGCCCTAGCTAGTGCTCCCCATTTACAATAAAGTTACTGTGAAACCTGAGCTAGTGGTCACCTCAGTAATGGGGTCACCTCCCTATTCTGGTCACAAACTGAAGCCCATTAGCTAACTCTTCAACACCTTGGTAACTGTATAATGCAGCAACCTGTTTAATCAGCTAAAGCTAGCAGGGTGATGCAAAGATTAGACAGGTTCACTGTAGTCTTGCTGCCATCCAAGTTTTGTGAGTCAGCCGCTTGAATTCAGGGACATGGGTGCCTAAATTGATCACTGATTACTAGTGTTTATGTTTTTGCGTCCCAGGTAATTTTGGTCTATTACATGTATAATATTTGCCCATAATATAGCTGCAGTCAAGTCTCATTAAAGTGAAGACTGATGCCCCTTTAGTATGAACTAGGGTGCCTTCTATAAGCATACACTGTGATACTATGGCTACTCTGTACATGAAGCCCCTGTTTGTATGAAAATTTTAAGCTGGTCCCCTTGAGTTCACTTTAAGAGGTTCGACTATATACACACGTTTTGTTACATTCTATGCTTGCTACATAATATACTGAGTGTGAATTACTACGTACAATGTTGCACATATACTCTATCTTGTATAGATATTGGGTAGTGGAGGAGAGAAAGAGGCAGAGAGGAGGGAAGTCTTCTCTATGGCTGGTCATATTCAAGTGTGTCTGGCTACGGCTGATCGTGATGGGAGTAGTCACTTTCATTTCTGTGAGCTATGATTGACAGTTGTATTGTATTCCAGCCTCAACATGTACATGCAACAATTACAGTTCTCATTCTTTGTGTAAAAGTAAACCATGTGCCTGGTGGCAGTTTATTTCTCTAACCCTGATGATTTAGTGAAGGAAAAAGTTGTGTATACTTAGAGATTACTAGTCTTGAACGAAGGGCATGGCTCTACCTGAGCTCATATACATTCAGCACTATTTCCTAAGGTTGCCGGACATGTGTAGTATGAGAGCTACACATAAACTCTGCCCACTTACAACTACATTACCCACAATATCTGTGCCCTGGTGCTTAAGTATATACCTTTTATTTTAGGTAGCTCTCTTCCTCAAGGCGGCTTAGAACTTATAGGGAATTATTGGAATTTTAATATTCCCAGAATCATACCACAACTAACAATCTGGAATGTGGTTTAGATCCTTGGAGCCTGTTCTTTGATTCTGTGTAATCCTATTATAGGCACACCACATTTACTGTTGATAAATAATTATAATACTTATTATCACGATACTGTACAGATGTATATTACCTTGAACTTAGTGTATAGCCGACTAGAATCGTGCAATCTGATTGGTCAATACGAGGTTCCTGATTTTGATATGAACCCCGCTTCTGA
>JAODVQ020496507.1:17814-27963 GCA_025400075.2 Phenganax stokvisi
TAAATCAGTTTTAAATCAGTTAAAACTGTAAATGAAGTGGAAGAGGTTATCATTGACCTTGAGATGAGAGAGAGAAGAAAGAGGAGAGAGGTCTGAAACAAAGTTTCTTTCCAGCGACACCTCTTCCAGTTTGTGACAGAGAGACAATGGCTGCGTAAAACAGGTTACAGGACCCCCTCAAATCAGGGGACATAAAATATTTGCCAAACCTCAATATTAGAGATGTTGTTGTCATCAATACACAGCCATTTGAGATTGGGGAATTTATCGAAACAATTGAGTCTCCTTATCCTCTGGCCAGACATATGTAAACCAGTCACCTACAAAGTTAATATAATATAGAGTAAGATACACCTCTTTATAGTGGACACTCTGCTGAAGATAACCTCTCTATAGTGGACACTGCTACGTACCTTTGGACCCCATTCATTGATGTGATTAGCGAACTTTGACCTGAGTGATATAGAGTGCATAGTTTATTACATGAATTGGTGCTGATGTGAAACTTACATTTGAGAAGGTTTGTGCAGGGTGTAAGTTGTGAAGGTGAGAGAGAGTGATAGTGGGAGGGTGTGACAAGTGATGATGTGAGGAGTGAAGGAGGAGGAGGAGAGATGGGAGCTGGAACTATAGTCAGCAGCAGAGGATAATTCTTCCGGTGTGACTGGTTTATTGTCGAGAAGTTTGAGTTGTTTCAGACGACTTATTGTGTGTGTTCTGAACAGCTCTGGCTAAGTAGGAGGAGTAGGAGGAGGAGAAGTTAAAGAATGCAATAAATAGAAGTCTAACCTTGTTCCAAGGGTTATAGCAAGTATTGAAAGAGACAAGAGAAGGAGTGTGTTTCCTCAGAACAGCAACGTCACTGAAATAACAACTCAAACTATTGCAACACACATCTAAATGACTCAGTCGCGGCAAATTCTGTTCAAATATCAAAATTGAAAAATTTGTAAAAAAAAACTGAGTTTTTAAAGAGCCGTATGACCTTCATTCCTTCTAGAGATGTGATTTTGTTATAACTGAGGTCTAATTTAGTAAGTGACACCTGTAGAATAGATCATATGACAGATCACATGAGGTCACATGACTCACCATGTTCTGGAAGTCCTCGGTGGTATGAATATCATTACAGGAAAGAGAAAGAGAGACAAGAGATGGTAGAAGAGAGTGAGTCAGTGATGACGGACACGAAGCTAGTCGGAACCGAGTCAAATGGTTGCCATGGAGACTAAGATCCTATTTTAAAATACATAAAGTCATGTGACACGAAATACTTCTCGGGTACCCTGATATCAGAGAGGTTGTTTGTTTTGGTAAGTGCTAGTAGTGAAGACTCATCGAGTAGAGCTAGTTTTGGTTGGTTGGGGAGCTGGGGGGCATGGTCTAGTATGACGTCATCACTAGGTGTGCAGGGATCATGTGATGTCATGTGATCAACAATGGTAGTTTCTACTGGTCCCTAAAGAGATGAAAATAAAGTAAAATACAAGTAGCTGCAATGAAGGATGGAACATCTGAAATGTGGGGTGTCTTGGTTGGCTTTGTGGGCCCAGTAGGCATAATGGAATCTTCTTGGGTATCATAAATAATGTAGTCATACACTTGAGAGGTAGTGAAGAGAGATGAGGAAAGATGGAACCACGAGACTGGGCTGGAATACAAACCACTCACTACAGTGAACACCAACTGGTTGATACACTGACTCCAACCCACTGTACTCTTTGACCAACGGACTACAAATTCAGGGAAAGACAGGTTAAATTTCAGAGAGAAATGTGTTAATTCAGAACATCAGGTAATTAGATAAATTTTTCCACTATATAAAAACACAATTACTCACATTCCTGAAGAATTGATTTTCTTGTAATGACCTTTAAATACTTTACACAGCAGTAGGTGACCATCCTGATTTGAACTCAGACCTCTGGTGCCCGGTGTTAAGGAGGAGGAGGGGTGAGCTAGCCTAGGACTATCTGCCACAAATATTGAGTCTGTTAGTCTTACAGGACCATCAGTGAATCCATTGCTAGATATCTCTATCATATCGTAGTCTAGAGGAGGAGGAAGGTTTTTGAAAATAAAAATTGCTAAAAGATTTAATACCAGGGCTCCAAATGAGAAAGAGGTATTCCACAAGGTCGCAAAGGTCATTGGAGATTGGAATGGAATGAGGACCAGAATCTTTCAGGATAGTTTGGACTGCAGACACGAGACTATTCTGTAGTTTTCTATTCTCTATTCTCAGTACTTCTGTCACTTCAACACCACTGTATCCATACTCCTATACAGTGTATGTCAAATACATCCTTAATTACCAGGGGCGCCCTCATTGCTAGGCCACACCCACCTGCCAATTTGAGGCAGAAAATCTTGATTTGACAAGCTCCACACATGCCTGATGCCAACGAACCCCAGTGGTCTCATGTGACGTAAACTTGACATTGCCCCCCGAGTCTAGTTCAGCTTGTAGTAGTCGAACATTGTGTGAGAGAGTTTGATGAAGATGAGCCATGTAGGATGAACTGGTAGTGTTGATGTGCTCCAAATAGAGAACTAGGTCTGATATTCGTTTTTCAATAAGAAGGCATTTTTCTTTCTTTTTATCTTCTTCTCCTTCCTTCTTATAGCTAGCCAACTACAGCAAAAGAAAACAGATGCAGTGGAACTTAGCTTCATGAGACCAGATTAAAATGTTCACAGAGTATGGAGTATGATTATAGAAGGGATTTTAGAGTCAGCATAAAGCATTAGCATAAAGGCTCTTACTTGGCTAAGAGTCATGTGGTAATATCGTAATCTTCTATACACCTCTTCCTGTAACTGTCTAATTTCCTGTCTGTGGGTGTGGCACTTCCTCTCAATCACTTCCTGTTCATGTTTCATCATCATACGATAGTACATCTTCTTCTTCAATACCAAACCCTATACATGTTATTAATTAGTGATGATGTCATTATTACATCACCTACAGACCTTAACAAGGTTTTTAATTTCAGGGGCCGAGACATCTTGGTTGTTAAAGGAAATGAGTTGAGGGAGAGAGAATAGGAGGAGGGTGGAGGTGTTGCAGAGGAGAGAGAGGGGATTTGGTGGATAGTGAGGGTGTGAGAGGGAGAGAGAATGAAGAGAAGTGAGCTGACATAGCGGAGCTAGTAGTTCCTGTAACAGCAGATATTGAAAAAGTAGAAAAAACAAATATCAAAATGAACTCAAAATTAGCTCACATTGAAAGATGATATTTGATTTCCCGAAATATCCAGAATTTCCAGTAGCTCCATGTGTTCAACACATCCTCTCAGATGTCTGATACAATTTCCAGCCAGATTCAAATCTCTCATTTCATTCAGATTCTCCAGCCCTTTGACCAGTTTAATAGCATTATCATTAAGCCATAGTTTCTCAAGCCTGACAAGTCTTTCCAGGCCCTCTATTTTCTCTATTTGGTTGGAATAGAGATAGAGTCTCTCTAATCTTGTGCAACCCTCCACATTCTTCATGCTCTGAAAAAAAAATGAAAAAAGGAAAGAAAATGTTTTAACAGCATAAATTTTTACTAAATGACAAATTTTTATGAGTTATGATTGGATTTTTATTACTTTTATCTTTGTTTCACAGATCCAGAGCTCTGTGAGTTGGTCACATGATTCGAGGCCTCCGAGCAATCTGATTGGTTGGTTTACGACGCGGAGTGTGGTGAGGTTGGGAAAGTGGTGGAGGCAGGCAATTCTTGGACAACCAAAGAAAAATATTTCAATTTCAGTAATTTTCTCGTCTTTTCCTTTGTCCAGGAGTCTGTCATAACTACAGCCACTAACTGCACACTGTTTGGTGTGAATAATAACATTCCAATAGCCAAGACAGCAATTGATTACTCACCAGTTCTTTCAATATCGTCTCGTCGCTCGCTTCCTCCCCTGCTGACCGTTTATCTCTCCCGTCTTCACCTTCTTGAGCCATCTCTGATATTGGATCGCCTTCTTGAGCATGACCACGAGGGAACGGATTTGTTTGTTTCCATGGTAATATTTGATCACGTGATCCCGGCGCGCGCAGTTTTTTTGACCTTTTGTCCCCAAAATAAGCCACAGAGGGCGACGCAGGAAAAAACAGCAAAAAGCTAGGATGGAGAAACTCCAGGTATATACTAGAGAATAGGTATTGAAATGCAAAAAAGGAGAGGGGGCACCCGGATTTGAACCAGGGACCTCTCGATCTGCAGTCGAATGCTCTACCACTGAGCTATACCCCCGTCGCCTGAATGCTCGAGTGCCAATACTTCCTTTCATTCAGGCTCTCTTCCGGGGACACCATATTCGTCAGCAGCTGGTGTTCTCTGTCAGAGAAGAATATGAGAGCATTGTACGTGACATAGAAAGTGGAGATCCAACAAAGTATGTAAATTTGGTAAAACAACTGTAATACTTACATTTTCACCACATTCAGTTTGGTGTATTGGCCCAAAGAAAGCATACTTTGCTATCCAAAGTTTTCGTCTTCAAATGAGTCCAGCAACACCACGTCAGTTCCTCATCAGTCTCAGAGAAAGGAAGAAGATGAAGAGACAGTGATATCTATCTCTCCTCTCTCCTCCTACCGCTCTTCATCTGGCTCGGACACAGAGGGAGTAGGTGAAGAGGAAGAGAAGACAATAGAAGAAGACAAAGTAGCTGCGGGAGAAGAAGAAGAAGAAGAAGAAGAAGAAAAAGAAAAAGAAAGAGAAGGAGGAGGAATGCATAATACAGCTGAATCAAGTGACAAGATACAAAAAACACTTGAATCGGCCAAAGAAGAAGAAGGCAAAAAAGAACTCAATGAAGCTGATAAAAAGTTAATAGAGATGTTGAACTATCCACCATTACTAGTAGAGAGAGACAGTGTGACACATGACCCGGCTGGTCTGCAGGAACTGAGATGGCAGACTGAAATGGAACTAGTATGGTTGAAACAGGCTATATCCAGCAGACAACAGGCAAGACCACACCCTCTTAGATTGTACTTCTACATATATACAGTATCCATATTGAAACCTTTTACATCTACAGTATTCATTTTAACCCTTAACACCACAGTATTCATTTTAACCCTTTCATCTCTGCAGTATCTCCAATTAAAGAGTGAATTCATTAACAAGCAGAAAAATTAAACCGTTATTCTAACACATCTTCATCTGGTGTAACATTTCTCTTTTATTTCAATTATTATAATCATCAGCTTCATTCTCAATAAATTCATTTTTAAGTAGTAAGTGGTTTTAATAATTGAATGATAAATTGTTGACAGTGACGAGAGAGGACTGCTGGGTATGAGCAAAAAAACACACGTTTTTATAATAATTTTGAAATAGTGAAATTCAGTAAACGAAAAGCGAATGCCGTTACAAGTGACAACAAAAACTAACATAATTGAAAACAAACCCTTACACGAAAGAAAACAAGAGAAAATGGTTTCAAGTCAAGACGATGAAGTTGATTTCATTCGCGAGAGTTTCGGTGAGGAACCCACAGAGCTGGCTCTCTTGTTTCCCACCCATCCCTTCATTCCGACAACTCCCTCATAGTTCTGAAATAACACTGGTCGTGTGTAAGCCAGTCTATAGCTACTCAAGCTCTTATCCCAATACTCATATTCTCTGTCTTGCCAGTCTTCTTTAAACACTGGTGGCTGACAGACGATGAGAGGAGGAGATACTGTTACCAGTGACCACATTATTCGACATGATTGATCCACGTAGCGGTGCATGGCTGACCGAGAGAGCTGCATTGCTCTCTTAAACTTTGTCTTCTCCTGCAACTTCTTGAATACCTTAAGAAGAGAGAGAAAGGGAGGATTCCAATAGCTTTGCTCTGTTTAATTATTGCCTGCTATAAGGCACGAAACATCTCAAACACCATGGTCACTATTACACTATAGTGTGGCTGGGCTTAGTGGGACAAGTCTAGCACAGGTAAATACACAGAATCTACAACAGTTGAGCTTTGAGTCACATATAGTTATTACCTGATCAGATATAGCTTTGATTCTCGGTGGCTTCTGACTTAGCACAGCTCTCAGTAATAGTCCATAAGCCACCTTTAGACAATAATACATTATAATAATATAGTGTGAAAGAGATTGCTATTTAGTTGTTTACTTGAGTATCATTCAATGCTTCGAGACTGGTGTGTCCTTCATGGAGAAAAAGTCGATCAAGAGCACTCTTTACTTCCTCTTGAAGTACCACCTTACAGTAATTGTATGATTGCTGCAGAGGAAGAAATAGTGGAGTAGTTTATATAGTTTAACAGACGGAGGAGGAGGAAGGAGTTAAAGTGACTGTGGCAGTAGAAAGTGTCCTATCGTTATAGTAACGTTTTTAAATTTATCCCTTTATACTGTGAAGAACACATTTATGAACCAATTTTTGCAAGTTTTATGAGAGAGGAGATTACCTGGACCATTTCGCAGACCATCTGATGGGCCTCGAAATCACTAACACCAGGAGCCATCTTGAGCTGCATGGCAATGTCGTCTGCCTTGTTGAGAAAGAATTCGTCGTAGTTTTTCGCCAACTCATCTGCTGCTGCGTTCTTGAAGACATGTTTCACGGTTGCTTCTAGATGGCCTTTAGCAAGCCTTTGAGAAGAAGATAAGGAGAAGAAGGAGAAGAAGAGATGTTTGAGAAGGAGGAGAAGGAGGAAGAGAAGAAGAGATGTTTGAATGTTAAGGTTCATTGAATACACAAAAGGCCCGATGCAGTGTAATTTGTGTATCAATGTTTCACTCATTCAATACAACGTGTGTGTTAACTCACTCACACACACAAACTGACAATAGCTCACTGGGACTAGCAAACCAATAATCAAAACCTCAGGTTCTGGTCCATATACTCATACAATCAGTATATAGGCATACATAGTTCAAGTGTTTAGCTTTGAAAACAGTCCATGTTGCAATCAAAGCACATCTTATACTACTGTTCTGTTCTCTTACTTTTTCAGAACTGCCTCTCTCTCCTTGCTGGATGATGTCAATTCATTCTGTAGCTGTCTGAGTCTCGTGAGTGACTCCTGGCCCTGTTCCTGAGCTGAGCTGGTCACCGAACCCAGCTCTTGAGAAAGTTGACTGTTTCTAGCACGCACTTCATTCAATTCTCTCTCCATCTCTCTGACTGACAGCTGTAATCTCTTGTTCTCACTCTGCAACTCCAATACCTGTACACACAATATAGAGTGTCCACTAAGAGAGGTTCCACATAGATATCTGTCCATTAAAGAGAGGTTCCATAGATACAGAATGTACACTTCCCATAAGATAGGTATCCATTACAGAGAAGTTCGAAATATATGTTTGTCCATTAAAGAGAGGTTGTATGATATTACACAACATGTATGGTGTGTTAGAGAGGTTGTTTAATGAAGTAGAAGAAGAAATTACTTTGGCTAATGATGAGTGTACTACTTACCAACACTTAGAGAAATAGAGACCATAAAAGGGATTTTAATTTCTACATAATTCAGCGTAACATAACACCCACAGTATTTTATAGCCGGCCCGGGACCACACACACACACACACACTCACACACACTCAATGTAATAGCAACTGAATGTTGTATGTGGGCAGAGGTGATTGTATTAGCAAGCTAAATAAACTGTGACATGTGTTGACCACTTTTTCCACGCCTTCATTTTAGACAAAAATGTGGATTTTTGCAGCGAAAGAATAGTTTTTCAGAGAGCAAGGGGCTGAAAGGGGGTAGAGGTAAAACTGAGAAGGAAAGAGAGAGAGAGAGAGTACTGTACCTGAGCTTCTTGTAAAACTCTAGAGTTTTCAAGACATACGATCTGTTCCCGTAATGTTTCAATCTCTCCAGCTGTCGTAAATCTCAAATTCTCCACCTCGTGTTCCTTCTCGTGCAGTAGTTTCCTCAACTGGTCCACCTCCAATCTCAGTTGATCCATTTCCATTTCATCGTGACGGATTCTCTCCAACATTTCCACGTGGTTTCCGAACACTGGAGGATGTCTAGAGACCATGGTACTGACTTCGTTGAGGATTTCACTCACTTCGGGACGCTCCATCGGAAGATTGCGCAAACACCGGCGGATGAGAGGCATGAGAGGGTGTGAGTGTCCGATACTGCAAAGGTACTTGTCTCTTCGTTCAATTTCGGTGAGAGGGACATAGCGACCTGGGTGGGTGGAGTCTGGCTGAAGATACTCCAGTGCTATTGGCCATTCTCCGCAGAAAACGTGAAGCATTAAAACACCGAATGAAAAACAATCAAGTTTTGTATCATACAATGGTTCAGCTATCAAGGCCTCAGGAGGCATGTAGCTGATGGTACCCGGACAGACAGTCATTCTATTTGACATGAGAGCCGGAGCAAGGTTCAAAATCTTCGCCATTCCTAGATCAGAGATCTTTGCTCTCATGGAGGAGGAGAGAAGGACATTATTGGCCGTTAAATCGCGGTGGATGATAGGAGGAATGTGGTCATGAAGATAGCGGAGACCCAGAGCCACGTCATGGAGGATGGTATAGCTAATCTCTCCAGCCAACACCCCGTGCATATCAATACAGTCAGACAAGGCAGAAGAGAGATATTCCATAACTAGTATAGGGACCTCCTCCCCGTCGTCCAGGTATAACCCGAGGAATTGGACGATACAGGGATGGCGAAGAGCGCTCAATAACTCACACTCCTTCTCGTACCGCTCTAGAATCTCAGGTCCCACAGCGACACCTTGATCATAGAGACTGCGATGAATCTTCTTGCCTGCGCATCGCATGCCTTTGTATTTCATCTCTAGTACGGAAGAGTAGGACCCGGCTCCGAGTTCTCTCCCGGTAAACTCCACATCGTTCAGTAGGAACTCTTGAAGAGCGTGCGCCGCCATTCCGCCGTCTTCCACGTCGCTAGAATCCGCTTCTGCCATTCTCTCTTGTTGATCGAGTCTTTCTAGTACACGAAACGCTGTTTTCACCGTGTGAACTGATAAGGAAGGACTATTCAGGTGGCTGTTGATGTCTTGTTTGGCTGGCAGGGGCGACTGTGTACGACAAACAACAAATTAGTTTCGTGTTGTTTGGCACTTCGCTTCTTGTTGAGCAATTCTTCTAATTAATGCCCACCCAAAGTAATTAACAAGCCGGCCAGAGCGGCGCGCGCTTATTCTACACTGCGCATGCGTGAGAGCGAATATATAAGCCTTTTTCTCCCGTGAACATACACGCGTTATTCTTGAAATCAATGACTATTTATAGTGTCTAGACTAGCAAGTAACGGGTATTTGACTAGCTAGTTGAGCTATGTTCTTGTTCTGTTATAGTTCTACTGTGGAGATGAAGTGGCAGGAGAGCTAATAGATATGGCTGAACCTCTGCAAGAAAAAGAATACAGTGTAACCTCATGATTGTGAACTCTAGGGGATCAGCTTAAATCTCTACAGTTTCATTCAAAGAACAGCTATGGTTTAGTGTATGCTTATAGAAGGGAGTCTACATCACAGTTGGTGTTAATAGTGTTCACTAAAGTTCCACTGTAACAGCCAAACAGTAGGAGTACTAACCTTGAAACTGGGTTGATATGGTAATCCATCTTTTCAAATAAAATTCCATCTCTTTCTCATCTCCAGACATCATACACCGTTCCAAACATAACTGTACATGAAAATAATTGCTATATAAAAGAACTGGTATTTTTAAATCAATTTACCAGTTGCAAATCATCTTTACTCAGTCTATTAGTACCACCCTCTATGTGAAGGAGACAGTCAGTAGTGAAGATATATCTGAGGTGTTGTTCCAGTCTAGATCGCAGGGCTGAGCCTCGTAGCCAGGGGAGTAGGCGAGGCCAGATACCTTCCGACACACCCCAGGCTCCACATAATCTCTCCTGACATTAAAAACGTGGTATATACATAATATTTCAGAATGTTTTAATAATGAAATTTTTCAATAATACCAGTTGTGAAGTTTTGATCTCTCTAAGGCTGTATCTGGCCAGATCTCTCTGGATATTACTTTCCATATCTTCTCCTTCTCCTCCTTTTCTTGGTTCAGTGGCATCTTTTTCTTCTTCTAGCTGATATATATAAAATAATTATATTGAAACTTAGAACACAAACAGGCATAAAATCGTGAAAATAAATCTCATATGAAACACAC
>JAODVQ020496527.1:0-10001 GCA_025400075.2 Phenganax stokvisi
GTATTTATTCCGGCTAGCCAAAGAATAGTTCCACTTAAATTTAATGAATATTAACCGCTTTATCTGGTTTGTATATTTTGTAACAATGTTGATGGGATTACTGCGACTAGAAAGTAGAGAGTCTTCCATGATTCACTGCATACTATCCAAGAGAGCGATACTAGAATCGTACCGAATGGACCTGAATATAACTATGTAGTTATAGAAACCGACGGCAAAGAGTAAATATTTGAACTCTGGAAGTAGATTCACAACCAGTGCCATTTTCTAACTCTTCCTGTGACAGCTACTTTTGCAGCTTAGTTCACTGAGCATTGCACCATCATTGTCAGACCTCAAGCCAGATGCACGTCGTTGGTGTTCATAGTTCATACTTTGTAACTGGTTTTTGTGATTTCGTCGAGCAAGCAAGGAAAATTCATGCTGTTCGCCAAAAGTCTAAGTTATCAAGCCTTAAGAAAGATAGATCGAGGTAAGTAAAGCTGCTGCTCTTTTTATTTTACCTTGTATGCTGTGTTTACCTAATACTTACCTAATATTCTAATTCTGTGTTTGTTGTTACTTAGAAACCGTTGTGTTCTACAGCGTGAAAGGCCACGGTATCACAATTCGCAAATTTATAGTCTTGCTGAACAGTAGTCATTGTGCCTGCACTGATTATTTATCAGACCCTATTCGCGTGAAAGGCCACGCATCCAAAGTAGACTCTAGCCATTGTGCTGGTATTCAAGTAGACGCAGGCATTGTGCGGGTATTTAAATTTACAATACCAAATATCAGAGTTACAGAACATATTAATTCCATTCAACTAACTTTGAATACTAGTCAGTAATATTCTCAAATACCACACACACATTGATTTTAAGGCCTGTCGTAAAGACTACTGTCGATATTGAAATATATAGATCAAGGTTGGATTACACAAAAATTATGTTGACAGCGGAAACAACTTGTCACAAGTTAAAGGGAAAGTTTTGAAACAAACTGTAGTTCTGTTGTACACGAATATATCTTGCTTGACATATCTGCAAAATAAGTTGATTCAACACAAAAGAAATAACGAAGTGTGCATGTGGTTTATACAAATAGTGTAGTATCACGTTTATGCGCGATTATCGTCAAGACTTTCAAATGATGTAGAGGAAAATCCAGGTCCTGGGACTCTAAGTAACATCATTGATACTGCGATGAGAATTCATGCTGACTTCAATGAAGGCAGCAATTTAAAGTTTGGATCAAATGCAGGGAAACAGTGCGTAGCCATGACACCATGCGCTATTGTACGTAAAGAAATAAAGTCTGTCAACATTTGGGACACGTCCATATTGAATCAAAGATTTTACTGTGTTAAAGGGTATACCATATATGTTATGTACATAAATTGTATACCCTTTAACAGCCATTATCTTTAGACTTTTGTAATTTTGTCAAGACATGACCATGACCAAACCGTCAAAGTCCTAGCTTCTATTTTTATGCAGTTGTTATGTAGATTGTTGTTGTTTACTTGCAAGTTGTAGTTATCTTTGCTACATTTAAAACAGTTTTGTAGAATTTTTTTGTTGCTTCTGCTACATAGAATTACTTTTGCTACATTTGCTACCAATAAAATGCCATTGTTACAATTCATGACAGTGCAGCTCGTCATCATGCTCCAGTATATATCAGACTAAGTCAGTGCTGTTCATGTTGTGTTATGACCTTGCTCTTGGTTAATAAGTTCTTAGCGCTAAAAGTTAGTAATTCTAGTATATTCCCATACGTAGGTTAGACGTGAGGACTAAATGAACGCATTGGCAATTCAGATGGCATGCAACATGTACGCAGTGCGTACCTATTTTTATTTTCTTTTGCAAAAGGCACACTCACCCCAGTCTCCAGTCGCATCATTTGTGGATCTGCACGTTTCGCATCCGTAATTAAAAGCGCCCTGGTTGTCGACATAACTATTTCGCTTCATACTTTCCCCCTTTTTTGGGAAGGCTTGAACAATTTTATTGGTCTAAATACATGTAGGTGTATTACAGATATAGAGGCATACCAGTGATTAGAATACTGGAATTCCTAACTGATATCAAAGACACTAGAAATTCGATGATTTGAAAGTTGAGAAAGAGCAATTTCCATCTCGTACTATTTATGATTTATTGATAAACATTCCAGTACTGGTAAACTTTATGACAATACTTTTGTTAGCTTATAATCATTATACGGTAATCTAGGTAATAGGAATTGAATTGAAATCGGTTTCTTAAGAGAGTCGAGTTATTATTGTTGCATATTAGGTTAAGTAAAGCAAAGTGGAAAAATTGTAAAAGTGCTACATGATAGCGTTCTTCAAAAACTTTACACCAAACAAAGCGTCAAAAACATCAGCCAAATTGTTTAGTTCTTTCCAGTCAGAACAACGGAAAATCCACATTTTTTCTTTGTTGGTCAACACGCATAGTAGGAAATCAATGTAAGAACTATGTCCTCCACATTTCTGAACTGCATGAACATGTCTGCCTGGAACAATGTTGATAATATCTAAACAAAGAAAATGGAAAACTTCAATTGATGTTACTCCACACAACGATTTTCAGTTTCACTTTCCGGTGGTAGTTGCGGGAGTCATTGACGCCGTACTATATAGGCCCTTACCGATTTTGCTAGCGCAAAGTTTTGGCATGTTATAGTTATTTTTCCCATTCTACCCCTGCTCCACCAGTCAATGTTGTTTTGGAATATGAATAACATTTTGCACATGCAATGTAGAGCAAAACGAATGCCCAACATTGATCAGGGCGTGAGGAGGAGAGAGAGAGTTGTAAGAATACTAAGCGTTTGAGACATCTGTCTCAGGACTTCTGAAACTGATTGTTGGTGTAAACTATCAATTAATCTATCTATGTCCCAGCTCCGATTCAACGCTGCTTCGTATTGAGCATCATATTTTCTTTATATGAAGCAAGGGTGTTACCCGAACTAAAGAAAATATGATGCTTTAATACAACAAGCGCTAAGCTACTTCAAAACACAATGATTGTGATGCTAACACAGTAGATTATAAGAATGATAGGTCATTGCTTTTAATCTAGAACAGTGACTGCAGTACTTAGTTGCACTTTATTAGAGCAACTGTGTTACTCGATATGAAGAATACAATGATGCCTTAATTTAAATGATTATTTGTTTTTTTCGCTGTAACTGTTTTTTCTCATATTTGAACATAAATGTAGAAAAAGTAGCAGAATTTAAAGAAAGAGGATAAGTTTGAGCATAATTTAGAAAAAAATAAAGCACTGCTAGTTGCATAATAGGCCTCGTCTACACTGCACCGGATTACTATCGGAGCAGGTCAAATTTTGCAGTTATCAACGCTCTGTAAAGATTTTTAATGGTAACGTACAAAATCTGTCAGCCTAGTTGACATTTGCTGGTATTTCTTGCTCCTTAACAGCAAACGAAGATGTCGTGACGAGTGAATCTGGTGTAGTGTAACGCAGCCATATGCTACTTTTTCTAGCACAATCGAAAAAGGCCACGGGAGCGATTTTCAGCAACGCGTTGCAAACTGAGCAACCCGCTTGGAACACTTGCAACGTGTTATGCCGATCAGTTTTCGTCCAATGCACTGTGTAACTGCTTTGTAGCCGATACACTTCTTAGGCTTTCCCGAAATCCATTGCTTTCTGCTAGATTAATTGCTTTCTTGAGTTTTGTCAAAAATTGTTCGGTGTGCTTGCTATCTGTCATTTCCAAACAGAATGACCGTTGCGTTGCATCAGTCACCAATGTGAGATGCTATCAAAAAGTGAAATCCGTTCTGCAGAATATTGCCTTTGGAAATCATTTTTTGCAACAATAACACAGTACAATAGCTTTTAATTCTTGCTCTGTGGAAATGAGTTATACGGCTAACCTATAGTTACTCCACTTGCTTAAATAGAAATGTTTTAACCGTATTATTCAAGTTTATTGGCGATACAGCAACGGCGATTTTCCTCCTCTGCACGATTTAAGGAAAAAGCACGTCTACTATTTATAGTAGAAAGATGAGCACCTGGGTTTCTTTTGGCTTATGAGATAGCGTTAACGACTAAATTACATGAGAAGTAGTAACATGTTAGATTTAGTACTATTCGAAATTAAATTTGTCATATATAGGACGATCACAAAGCAAAATTGACTTCCTTTTATGCATGATCTGCAATCAAGAATAAAAATTGCATGGCTGTCTTGGTTTCATATAAACATGCTTTTGTCAGTTCTTTTGGTTAGCAGTTCGAACTCGTTTATTTATGTGCTATCTAAAAGCTATAACTACAATATTAATAGGCTACAATCGTCCACAAGACGTCTAAGACAATTATACCTTCTCCACATTTCAATGTCATTGTCACTCATAACATATCAGTTAAACTTTTGTTCGGTATATTGCAATCTCGCCAATGAAGGTTGTATCGCAGTCATTTTATTCTCTCCATAAAACCAAGCTTCCCAACATTTCAATTGGGACAGAGGAAGAAATATTGAAGGTATTTTTTGCACGATTGCAGTAACGCGCCATCGATAGAGTCAGCAAACTAATGATAGCATCTCATTGCTCTTCCTCGTCTCAAGTATTTGTCATAAGATCAAACTTACCTTTCAGTAAAATCTGTTGTTGCCTTGCCAATCCACAGCTACTAAATTCAACGATCAGCGCTGTTTCGTTTGATTCTAACCAGAGAATTCCTTTGCTCTTTCTTGTGGAATCTACAGACAAACAAATAATAATAATGATAAACCTTGATACGACTTTCAATTTTAGCCGTTGTTATACTAATGTCTTACATCTACCCGAAAGTTACCCGCGCCTGAAAAGTGCCTTAAGCACTGCGTTTACACTAGTACTTGACAACAAACTGGCCTATCGTTGACATAAAATGTGATTTTAAGGCCATCTCAATGGCTTGGCCTGAAAAGATGGTCTCAGGCTATAGTCGTAGGTTAGTCTCAAGTCAGTCGACTTGCGTTTATACTACAGAGGACAGTTGTATAAAACTTTTTACAGCGTATTAACTGCACTTTTGTGGTTAGAAAGTAGTTAAATCTTGAATAGGCGATTCTGGTTGGTTGATATTCTTACTTAACTATAATTAACCTTGACGACGGTTTTATACAACCGGCCCCAAGAGTAACTGCTTTAGGTCAGTCGTAAGTCCGGTATAGGTATCTACGACAGGTCTGAGACCATCGTTTCAGGCCAAGCCATTGAGATGGCCTTAAAATCACATTTTATGTCAACGATAGGCCAGTTTGTTGTGAGGTACTAGTGTAAACGCAGCGCTTAAGGCACTCTTCAGGCACGATATAGGTACACGGCTAAGAAATGGCTAACGATAATTACAAGGAGCATAGCATTTTTGTTTTTTACTGATCTATAGCACTTGATAAAACAAAATCACTTTTACAAATACATGATGTTTGTTTCTTACTTGCACTCGACAAGAGTGATACGTCAATTCCTTCCTTGATAGACTCTACTAGACGTTTCTGAGACTTCGATCTAATTACGCGATAATTCGGAAAGTCTGCAAGGTGCTTCATCACTGCTGTCGTCATCATGATGTGTCCGCAAATCTTGCCACGAGTCTCATCACGCATCTCTAAATGACTCCCAGGAATATAAAAAACATCCATTTTTTCACATAGCGATTTCCATTTTTCTTCTGCATTCCATAATAAAGGAAATCCAACTCCACTATCACAACGCACGTACGTCAACGTTTTCTCATATCGAATCTATGAGAAATTTAACATATTTATAGATATGCTATGAACGTAATACCGTGCTAACTATTCAGGATCGTCAGAGGCGCACATTAGGGAGGGATGTGTGGAGGAATGTGGGGGGTGTGACACCCCCACGCGGCCCCGAAATCTGTGCTTGATGAAAAAGTCGGTGTGGATAAAATCTGTAAGACAATATCATATGGGTCTAAAAGGAGAAATTTATGGGTGGACACCTTTTTAGAGTGGAAATGAAAATAACATAAAAATAAGAGAACGTAACACAAACGAATTAATCAATCATGTTGTGCTAACAGCAAATAATAAACTTCTTCGTCGCAAACAGTTCAGCCAACGTTATGAAATCAAATTACGAGAAGCCCCCACGGAGTCCTTACGTTGCCAAATGCAGGATTTTATTTCAATCCCTCGGGATATTTTTGAAGCAGAATTTCTTTCTTCAAAGAGGAAAATCTTAAATGAAAGGGACATGAGGCACAGACTCTCGAGTAATAGAGGTAGACAGTTGGGTCCCCAATAATTTACCCGAACATTACCGAAATGACGTTTAAGTAATACAAAGTAATACAAAAGTGCTTGAAAACGGTCATTTCCCGCGATCTAGAGCTTTAAAATTCTCAAAATTTTCTCACTTGGCGCCAACCATGGTGGCACCTCGTGAAGGTGGGCCCCCACAAAGTTACAAGCCTTCCTATGGCACTGAACTCAAACACCACAAAAGTCGGTCCCAGAACATGGGCACCTCCCTGAATGTGCGCCCCCAAGGATGGTGAATAAATAACTCTGTACTAATTGCAATAGTTATGCAGATTGGTCAGTGGGCGATCCCATAAAGTTTGACACAAATACGACAGCAAAATATGAATAGCTCGTAGAATCTGACAGAATCATGGCTAAAATGTCGAATATTTACCTTAGATGGTTGCCAGTCATTATGAGCGATTCTAGCAGACATATGTTGATATTCAAGTGAAGCAATTTTATCTTTTAAACGAACGTCCAGGTTCTTCTCCGCAGCTTTTTCTTCCAAGACTTCGACGACTTTTTCCACGTCTCTATGCGCTTCATATAACAAATCCAGCTCTCTCCGAGTAACTCCGAGTTGAATGAAAGCCACCTTCTCTATCATCTCTTTTCTCTGTAAATATTGTAAAGACAAATGTTATTTTGTCATTCAGAGACTTCTATAAAGAAATAAAAAATTTTAAAAGATTGTTTTTAGGCGTCTGGTTGGGCTATCTATCTGTAGTTTTGACTTACCACACGATCATCAATTGGCTTCATATACATATCCCCACAATCGAGGAACATTTCTCTGGCTGCCAAGAACTTGGGAAACCATGCACTCGTATCCACGAGAAACACCATGGCAAGCTCTTCACCTTGTCTTGTTAGTTCACTTGCCATTTCGTATGCAACTGTTCCACCAAACGAATAGCCAGCTGATAAGATGGAAAAAGGTATCAAACAAAAATATATTAAGCAGTCGTCTACAAATTTTATTATTCCTGGGGTAAACATTTAATCACTACCCTTAAGATTCATTACCTCAGTTTTATCTTACCTAGATTGTATGGACCATTTGGTTGGAATTCTTGAATCAGTTTCACGTATTTTTGGGCAAGTACAGGTACGGTGCCGTAGTCATTAATGTCAGTGTAGGACGATTCGTCCACTCCAATACCATATAAGGCAACTAATGTCTAACAAAGAATGAAGCACTGAAGTTTGTTTTAGGAAATTAAAAGTTGGGAAGCTAATCATCCCTACTTGCTGCTAGTAGGCTTTAGTGAAGAAGCCAGTGGTGATGCTGGGCATCACTAAACATTCTCTCAAAAGGACAGTTTTACGGTTTTAAGATTATGCAGTCAATTTTGAGCCATTTTCCTTCTCTTGGAATTCGTCTGCCAAGGAAACACGACTCCGTCTTTTGCCCTAGCTTTTAAACGTTGTGAAGAAATGTGATTCGAAAAGAATAATTTAAAAAATGAAACAGCAATTTGAGAAGAAGCAATATGCGGAAAAGACCTTAAAGGTAACAACGCTTCAGCTGTTAATAACTACATAAAAAATTAAAAAGGTAATCCGAAACACAAGTGATGAATATCATAATGAGATGTGTTTTGTGATAAAAAGAAGTTATTATATTTTTCTCTTACTTGATGTTGAAAACCAAGTGCAAAGGGTGATAAAGACAGTGCCGACTTTTGGCTCCCATGAACCACAAATACGTTAAGGATTGCTTCTTCTGGCACATACAATGGAACTACTTTTGCTGCAACACGGGTTTCCCGAAATTGGAACTGATCATTGCCAATACTGATCACTCCGTTCAGCTGTGTTTCTTTCTCATCATGCTCTTGTAAGGGTTCTACATTTTCGTTCTGCTGTAGAAGTGTTGCTTTGTTTTGAATCTGCTCCAAAACGTCATTGATTATGGTCAAGCCAGTCGTTTTAGGTTGGATGAAGTAGTACGTCTGTAATCAATAGATTTTTGTAGTTTGAGTATGCAGGTGCAGATAAAAGACAAAGCGAGCACACATCGACACAGAACTACAACACATAGATAGGCATACTAAATCTGCCCACTAACATGGCAAAAAATTTCGGACATGAACAAGAAGGTTATAAACGTCGTTGACCACTCTGTTTTTGATGATGGTGTACCCAAACCCCAGTGCAATCAGAATGCACGAACGTGGGCTGGTCAAATTGTTTATGCAAACTGTAAGAGCCCAGCTCAGGCTTATTGATGATGTGAGACGAATGCTTGTGAAAATAAATTTGAATTGGTTTACTGAATATCTGTCTTTCACAAAGGATTACTCTGCACCAGCGGTCGAATTTCCCCCAAAACTACCCTGGCCCTGTACCACTAGTTAAATGCCAGCAGTTAACTTGCTTATTGTGCACGTTGTCTAAAAAAATGCAGTAAAAGTTGCAAAATAATCTACGAGCCGCATGCACAACATGATGGAAAGTGACACAAGTTTTGATCAATTGGTCCGGCCGATCAGTTCGATTATAAAATTGACCAAATCTGAGTTCGGTTTTGCTGAAGTCCACTGGTAATCCAGCTTTTGCATAACATTCCCTGAGCTGCCTAAAGACTATATATACCAGCGATCTATGAATGGACCAATTGCATAATTGCAAAACAACATGGTAGTTTAGTTACACAGCAGAGCTTTCCAACATGGCGTTTGGTTTTTTCGAACTGGCGTTGGGGGCAAACAAATTTATATTGCGTAAAAAGTTTTATTTTTCTCGCTTCAAGTTAATATTTTGTTTAATTTTTAGAACATTTTTATATTCCTACTTTGCCTCGAGTGGTTACGAGCAGAGGAGGTTGGACAAGCAGGTGGCAAAGCATCGTGCGTTTCAATATTTAATTCCACGTGTGGCTTCATTGAGGCTCTGACTGTCGTGGTGTGAACATGTCTATGATTAAATAAATATAGAAATATAAAACAGACAAGAGTGTCAGGCAGCGATACTTCGTGAAAATAGCATTTTACTGCTGTATTGCTGCGATCCTCATAGTGACTTGTGTTTTACTAGACCAAGTTTTCCTTTTCTCAAATTGCGTAGAACATGCTATGAGTTTAAATTTTTAAACAGTGCGTCTGAGCAAAGGAATTTTTTTTTCCATAGCGAGGCTCTGTTTCTAAGTTGGGTGGCGTTGAATCTCCGTGCATCAGCAACGTGAAGGCAAGCGCAGTGTGTAAGGTCGATATACTACAACGCATTGTGGTTGATTTGTTATTTGGTCAAACTTCCGCTTTGCTGTTTTCACTATTTGAACTATTTATAAATACACTGAATACATTATGAAGCAACATTTCTACTTCACCCATCAGTTTCACCGTATCCCTCGTGGGTTTGCCGATGAAAATGCACATATTATGCCTCAGATTTGGGATTTAGACGTGGATCCTATATTGACCGCATAAACAATTGCAGGGGCTGTGTTTGTACATGATTTAGGGGCCGTTCACAAAATACGTGACGCTTTGGGGGGTAGGGGGTCATTAATCATGCGTCACGCATCGTCACAACGCGGGAAGGGGTGAAGCGGCCACTGTCACGTGACGTTTTGATATTTATGGTGCATTTAAAATTATAATAAATTTTCATTTAAATAATTTGGGCGGTAAATTAAAATATACACTTTAATAAAGAAGTTTCTGTAGATGTAATATTCCACTCATGTCAAGTAGTTA
>JAODVQ020496537.1:0-10001 GCA_025400075.2 Phenganax stokvisi
CTCCTGCTAACTCTGACTAGGGCTAACTACAATGTGTTCCTAACTTATATAGCTATACACATGAATGTTTTTGTCTGGATGATGTCATAGTTTTGCAAACTCAGAGGGGAAATAGAAGTATGGTAACAGTAATAAGGGAGAGGATGATGAGGGAGAGGAGGAGGAGGAGGAGGAGGAGGAAGAGGAGGAGGAGGAGGGAAAAGGAGGAGGAGGAGGAGGAGAAGGAGGAGGAGGAGAAGGAGGAAGAGGAGAGAGACACGAGTATCAAGTAGAAAATACTCTAAGACACAGGAACTAAAAAAGTTAGGACACAGCTGCTAATAGCTTACACAACTCCCTTCTCAAACATTAGCAAACATTTCTCAAGACTGGACAACAACAGCATATTCTCACATAAAAAACAATATAATATCTACCACAAACAATGGTCGCTACAATAGAGTACAATATAATAAGTATTATGCATATGCTCTCAAGTAAAAACAATACAAAATGTGTCCGATAAACAGATAAGTATTAATACAAACTATTTTGGGAAACTTTGCATGTTATCATAACACATTTCAATGAGATCAAATACAGTTCATTACGTGTGGTAATAATATTATAGTGGACGTTAAGTTAATCAACTTACACTGTCTTCTAGTTTGTCGACAATGAATTGAGCCATCTTGCCCCGTTTTCGAGTACGGGCCCACTCCTTCCACGCCAGCAGCCAGTCCTGGTAGGTCCCCATGGCAACTGGAGCTGTTGTCATGGGAGCTGGGGCGACTGCGGTCGTCATTCTTAAGGAGGTGGAGAGGAGGTTGCGGTGGAGGAGAAGGAGGAGGAGGAGGAGGAGAAGAAGGAAGAAAAGATGAAGATAAGAATATACTTAGGGAAGTGTATGTATATGGCAGTATATAAAGGCTATTTTTAGTGCAAAGTTGTATTCTTTCACTGTATTCCATTGTTCTTGATCGTTTTGTTCTATCTTTAGTAACATTTCTTAATTTACCCCTTATATATTATTATACCTCCTTTAAGAAGGTTTTTTACTGTATAAACAAGTTTAATTCAACCAAGACCTTGAACTGTTAATTACTAACATCAGCCATTAGCCAAGAAAATAAAGAGTTGCCACAATCATTTGGTATTAATATCCAGGGGAGAGTTGTTACTTTAGCCAAGAATGATTTACAAAGTTCAGTTATTGGCTACAATTCTCTGAGATAGTTCCAATATACTAGACATAAGGGTAGCCAGGGACAACCACATGGAGCAATATGGCACCAACCTCAGGATCAAAAGGGAGTGGTTTAGCGGCAAACATGAACATTAAAGGGAGAGTATAGCTATGTATATTATATAAATACAGGTGGCATTATTTCACTGTATCCCATTTTTCTTGATTAGTTTGTTCTATTTTTAGTATTTCTAAGGCTCTTATGTATATTCTGTTACAGTTCATTTAAATGAAGTGTAGCAGTATACAAAGGCTAAATAGAGTACAAGTGGAACAAAATTGTATTCTTTCACTGTATCCTATATTTCTTGATTGGTTTGCTCTATCTTTAGTAACATTTCTAAATTTAGCTCTTATATACTGCTATATACAATTACTTTCAGTCAATGTTTCAAGATAACGCTCAGTTGCCAGCATCACTAAATAAGACACTGGTCCTTCAGTCAGCATTTTGCCTCAGATAGGACAAGAAACAGACTAAAACAATAGAAGAGTGGTGGGCCCATTTAGTCAGCATTTTGCTTGCTATATTTATCAGCGGCATTTTGCTTGTGACATGTATTAAATTGGAACCAGATTACCAGGTCATGCAGATAGACAGGCCCATCCTCAGTCTAAGGTTAGTTGGCATTTTCCTTGAAATACAGGCAAACAAAAATGAAACATTGGTCCACCCGTTGCTCTAGAGTCAGAGGTGGTAAAAGGTTTTTTGAGTGTAGTTTCAAACACAGATGGAACCCAAAGATGGAGCCCAAGTTTAACCGAGCAGTATGGATACATCTCATCTAATAATACAGCGGGACCACGTTAAAGTGAACACGTTAATACGAAATATCCCTTAGTTTAGTATGAACTAACTCTAAAGTCCTTTCTATAAGCATATACTATACTATAGCTATAATATACTCTTTAAATGAAGCTCCTGTTTGTGTGAACTTTTCAAGCTGGTCCCCTGGAGTTCATTTTAATGGGGTTTCATTGTAGTATGCATATACAGCTAACACACAGTTAAAACACTGCTGTAACACAACTTGCGTAATGAGACGGACAAACTCAAACACTTACAATCTTGCAACCTTCCTTGCTTCAATCTTCTGCTGAAATTTCTGGAGAAAGAAGAGAAAGAGGAGGAGGAGGATATGCAAGAAAAAGAAGGCATCTTGAATTCGAAAAAAACTTTGAATTTAAAAAATCACCCCCATTGATAGAAATTCAATTGAATAACCAAGATCGCTCTATGGCGACAACCAGTGTTAAGCATCTATTGAGTTAGGCAGCAAGGTGCCAAATGACACACAGTCAGAAGGCAAAACAGGCAGTCTAACAAAACCCCTTTGGCCAGCACACACTCCATCGAGGTCATTAAACCCAGTCTCACTGACCATCGCATTATGTATCTAGTACGTTCCAAAGGTGCATATTTAACACACCCCATTATTGGCATTCATACTAACATGACAGCAAACAGTTTGGTTCACATAGAGAACGACCGGTTAGAGGAGTCCCTAGCAACCACTCTTCCATTCAACAATCCAACAATTACAATATACACTTAATAATACACTGTTTATAACAATATTACAATATTATATGAGTATATGCTACATATAGAATGGAATGTTTTATGTCTCCTGAAGGAGCAAATTTCGCAATTCAACTCAAATTACAAATAAAATACGACATGCTTATGTATTTGTCACTTGTGAACTAGGCCCAAAACATACATAAAAAAACTGATAAATTGAGTCTTTTTTAACGTGCACTTGTACTATAGCAGCCTAAAGGGGTGAGCTATCACTACAATACATATATATTTTTTGAAAAGACTGAGCTTATATGTAGGTGGTTAAAAATCTTAGTTTGAGCAATTTGAAAAATGAGAATTCTCGTGTTATTACTAACACCAACGTTATTAGTAACACCAATACATACTAGAGATGAGGTAAAATCAGTTTAGCGGTTGCTAAAAATCCCGAGTGATGGTGCGTGAATGGAAAGAACTTTGATATCAATGCACCATTTAATGATCATTCAATGTATAATACACATAATTACACGAGGAACTTATTGACTGTGAGAGAGTGACATCAGATTTAACTTGTGCATCGAAAATAAACAACCACATATGCTGCAAAACGTTTCAATTTCACAAACAAACCAACCCCCCAATATATAGCCAATACACCTTGGACAATACCCATCATATGTACACATACATACATAGTAAACGTCCAATGCCTTCATTCTCTATACTGATGCTTTCAAACGCGATAGATAGATAGATTATTCTTTGTCTAAAATGGGATATTAAAAATGTATAATGATTCTTGTTGGCTGTTAGCTAGTAGTAACCCTAACATTAATCAAAATAGATTCCAAAGCAAGTTCACAGCAGACAGTTATACACCATCAAAAACAGCTCTTTCCAAAGAAAAAAACCTGCACTGGATGGAACTAGAACCTATGCCACAGGCACTCCGGGCACAGTGCTCTCCCACCTGAGCTAGAGGCAGTTTACATGCACTCAAATTGCAATTACAATGAAACCTTCATATGCACACTCTCAGAACCTGGCGTTTCGTCCTTTTAAAAAGAGGCTGTCCTTACTGTGAAGGTTGAATTAGAATGATAGAGAAGCGGCCGTTTTGGACCTAGGTGTGTGTCCCCTTTACAGAGGTCTTTTTTCTACAGTGTCCTATATTCGGAGGTGTATTCCTTTAGAGGACTATAGTTCATACGTACGTGCCTATTTAAATATACCCACACAAACTATCACGATAAGAGGAATTTATTAGCATACCATAATAGTAATCTCCTACATACTCTATTATATATAAACACTGAACATAATAAGCGATTCTCGCGTATTGAGTAAAATTACTGGAAAAGAGAGTATCAGATTACAATATTTAGAGCAAATTATTATAATGACATTATAGTACGCACGAACACTCCCAAGTATTAATTACTTATTCAAGGGACTGCATAATAGTTGTATAAAGTTGTGTAACGGCGGGACGAAATATATTGTTACTTCATACATAGATTATAATTAATACAGCTAGAGTATGTCCTACGATTGGCCTGAAACATCTGAAATGGTATATATATGTAATCGTATGACGTCATTGTGGGTGTGTCTGGGATTCTTGGGCCATAGGTGATGGGACCCTTCACCACTCAGGCATGAAGACAGGAAGGAAGACTGAGAATTGATACTGTATGCCGACTCTCTTGCTCTGTTCAATGATTAGCCTCTATGAGGCATGGAACATCAAAGTAGTATACCATTGTACTGAGGTGCGTCTGGGCTTTGTGAGCCCAGTAGGCACAGGTGACGGGAACCCTGCCCCTGCGAGTCAGGCGAGAAAAAAAACCAATAAGAGGAGACATGACTGTGACCATAATTGAGTTAACAAATTCATGACCTGGATATCGCCTGTTCCCTAAGTTCCCCAAACTGACGTCACACACTAAAAGGACACACCTCTTCTTTCCTCACTATATACCTACTGTACATATGTACATATACTACTATATACTATATACATACTGTGTACGTACAATATAAAAAAGTTTTAGCAGTAATTTGCACATGGTACAGGTAGACAAGCAGAACTCACTACAGTGGAACCTCCATAAAATGGACAACTTGGAGCCAGCTGTAGTATAGTGGAACCTCTCTTTAACGGACAACTTTGACCCAGGTATACTGACCGCTATAGTAGGGTGTCCATTCTTGAAGAGGTGCAAATAAATTAATCAGTTGGAAGTTAGCCATGAAAAACAGGTGCCCCTTAAGCAGCTAGGGTATTACATTTATTCCAAGCCAGCAAGAATTCGGTAAATTTGTCATATTTCTTCGTAATTGGAAAGTTTAAAGTTCACGACACTTGCGAATAAATAATATCATTTAAAAATTAAGATTGTCGCACATCGCGCCACTAAGGCGCCACCAATGCACTCGAAGACATCCAATAAAACCCTATACATTCGTGTATATCAACGTTGGCCAACATAAGACAATATAATAGTGTATTAAAGGCTGTGGGGGAGCCTAAAGGAAGTTAAGATTAATATATATTATACCATTAGTTAACCAAATTATATTGGTTTGCATATAAAATTCTGAGAAATTAAAAACAGTACAACCAGGCAGGTTGAAAGTCACATGGAGAAGAAGTGGCAGGGAAGTAAATCGTCGGCAAAACCAAGCAACTTTTTCCAGTGTTACTCTGAACGGTAAAGGATTTCCATCTCTACCATTACAAGCAACATGCAGGATGACAGAGCTTACATAATAGTTATGCGGGTCAAATTATCGACTTGGGTTTTACAAAAGCAGATATTTTGGATAAGTCAAACAACCCTCCTTACCTTATTCATACACTCAAATTTTAACTAGTTATAGAGAGTTTCTAGACCTGTTACTCAATCCAATGGTAAAAAAACACACATTAAGTCGACTCCTTTACATACGTAGTACGTACATACACAATATCATTATTTCAAAAGAGCCTAAACAACAAAGAACTTTTGCATTGCCAGTGGCAAAAAGTGCACGTTACAAAATCAGGCCATTGTAAACACGTACAGCATTGATTAAATACATGCGAACATACACACACATAGTTATAATATCCCTTTAGTACCAATGAACATTGTTAAAGGAACATTTATAATGCTACAAGGCTACATTCATACCTAATGTAGGGTCCTTCGTAGAGTAGTATTTCAGGCTCGCATGACACTAAATGTGACTCAGACTGTCGCGAGTAATATACCGTAATCCTAGCCAGGAAAGATTGCCTATTCTATACACGTCAGAAGCTATATATAGCAACGCTATTTCCCCCCCGAAAATGCAGCCGTCTTCCTCGCTACGCGGCAAAACCACACTTTTATCCCCGCGATACACGCCGACGAAGGCTTTCTTAGGTACTTTACCGTAAACATGTCGATCTAGTAGGCTATGACGCTATCTCTAGGACATAAAGAGTGGCTGTATAGGGCCTTACACTTCGTTCACACGACGGATAAAGCTTCCGCGCGGGAGAGAAACCGACTGCGAGATCCCCAACTCGCGACGCCCAAAGTTATCCGGTAACCTTCACGGCTCACCTCTCGATCGCCTCCTCTTCTCTATGTCTCGCGTAGCTCTTCGGGGAAAGAAGCGTCGGTTCGTCAGTTTTTATGACTCGTTTCAGAGGGAAACAGAGAGATCGTTCGGCTGTATGTCCGCACACCTCGCTTCGCGGAAGTTCCCGTCTTCAATCATTAAGCTACCATAATTTCAAACTCATTTTCGTTTAATTAGAGAGCGTGTAAAACGACCCCGCGCATGCGCGTTACGAAACCACACCCCCGGCGCCCGCGCGGGGGCGCTATTATTATGTAATATTAGTCTTCTCCTTGCTTATACATAATAGAGTATCGTAATATTAATAAAATATACAAACATATATAGGTGACAGTAAGACTTTATATGATATATACAATATTTTTATCTGTGATGAAGAGTGGAAACTAAGAAGGTGGGATTTTTAGTGTCTCAAACGTCTGTCTTGGGATACCAGGCTATGTTGTCTTGACGATCCTCCACGCACGGAGTTATACAGTTTATCAAAATGGCCACCACCGACACTAATAACCCCATGATATTGAGGGACATTAGTGAGACGAGGTGCTTCCAGTAGGCCTCTAGGTCTTCGCAGGACGGAACTAGACGGTCCAGTGGTTCCATTGATGAACGGAAACTCTCCGAGTAGAGTGGAGAGTTGTCAGAAAAGATGCATAGTCCAGAGTCTCCCCCACTGCCTTCATTAACTGTGGGGGTATACAGTGAATTTCTGTAAGGCCAACGCAAGACTCGACATCTGTGCTTTATCCTCATTTCCAAGGTATAAAATGCAGAGTCTAGTGTTAAGACAATGAAGTGTGTCCTATGTATAGAGGTGTATAAATCCACTGTGTCCTGTGATCGGAGGTTTTCTTTAAGGAGGTTCAACTGGACTCCAAAACACTAGCTATATACTGTCAGTGTACACTAGACGACTGCAGGACCCAGCCCACACAAAGCTTAGAGTAATAGTCCTAAATAATGTAATTTCCAATGTTAAACCTCTCTATATATACACTTATGCACACTGTCACCATGTGAATAAGGTGTGATCATAAACAGATATCTTATAAAGAAGCAGTACATATAGGTCTCCTATTAGTTCACTCTCTTACTCATAAACAACTGCTTTCGAACCTGGTAGTTGGTCAAAGTTGTCCAGCTGAACTGAGGTACCGTATATCCCAGTCATTCCAGCAGCCAGGAAACAGGCAGTGATAGCAAGAGCATTGAATATAATATCAGCAAGTATCTATTCATTGAAACAATATACTTATTTATCATTATCTGGTTAATTAAACATCTTTAAGTATAGAGATCAACCAGATAACTAGAGTTTATACTTCAGATGAAACACTCTTTGCTATATGGCCCCCTCATGCTTCTCACCCCACAAGGAGAGGTTTATAATGACCAGCTGCCAAGACCTGGTCTTGCCAAATGAGGGCTCCAACACTAGACTAAGCCGTTGGAGTAATGAAGACACACCCAGCGTGCCTGGCAGTGGATCCTCATAATTAGCCTGTCAGCCAAACAGAGAGGTAATCTTACATACTAACTGAGTTTTACAAGTATTGATTAGTATAAACAACTCACAACTGACGCCAATTTTGTTGGTCTGACTAGTATACCGACAATACCAGCAATCAGCAACTAATAAAAAAGATGCAAACACATAAGATCAGTAAACATTTAATTCAAACATCTACTATATACACGACAGCTTCAAGATGGATGCATGCTCTAAAACAAAAGCCACGTTTCTACAATAACAGAGGCCAAAAACTTTGCTGCAACAGCATGTAGCTCACCTTGGCAACTGGTGTTGATACCTAGCATGCTAAACAGCAAAAATCTGTTGTGCAAAGGTTGCCATTAAAACACAGTAGTCAAAACAGGTGTAAACGTATAATTATATATTACCACAAATGCCTCAATATAAGTAAAATCTGTCAAGTATATGTATATTTGAAAATATAGATATTAATGGAACTTGGCATTATACTTGAAGTGAAATTTGATATAACTGCCTGACATTTTATTCTCAGGCCCAAAACAAATTTGTCTTTATTTCACTGCTTGCTATGTGAGGTCCTGGGACAGACAGTGTATGCTTAGTCTAAAGATTGAGTCACATAATAAACTGTTTGCACACTGCTATATGGCTGACTATAGCAAATGAACATGTACACAAACACCAAGACATGAATGGGTTTGAATTGAAAGCCTCTTTCGTACAAAATGCTCTTCTGAGCCCAGTAAGCTATGTTTTACTATATACCTCATAAAATGAATGTTATAAATGCCATTAATTGTAACTCGTGGAAGATATTTAGTTTCTCATGGTACGATTGCTATTCATAGGCTGCCAAGAATTCCTTACAACACCTCAACAATATGGCCAGAAGCTCATGACCACAGTTACCCCATATACATAGCTTGATGAGGATCAATGTTTGAAAAGCCCGTCTAGGGTATACCATTCTATAAACCAAGCTTACTAACTAGAATACACCTCTAATTATGAGCAATAAAGAATTTAGAATACATCTTTATGTAGTAGCTACGTACAATTTTCATACACAACCCTAACTGAAGGCTAAGTGGAGACTGAGGTAAAGCTTACGAGAAATCCTGCCCAAAAGGGAGAGAGAGCGCCACCGAGAGAAGAGTTGGTGAAGACGACGAAAGAGACGACAATGATGGGAAGTGCAATGAGGACTTGTAGCACCCCAGTTAGTGACTGGAGCGTCAGACAGTGTCTTTTGTTGTTCAATCGCACGCACATATTTCACTACTCGCCCACTACACTAGGCTATGCTGGACCACTGCACCAAGATATTGTTGTACTAAATGATGGACACCAAACTGCGGCAAAAACGCACATACGCATCCGAAATCAGCGAAATGTAATTCTTACGCCTGCGCACTATCACAAGTTGGCGCGCGCCCCCAGACCACGTGTCGCATCTGGCCGGCGGCCCCCCCCCCGCGCCGCACACTTTTTAGCCGCGGCCGGCCCTTGCGCTAAGTTCGAGCACAAACTCTCTCCCAAGTGTGTATGTTAGCATCCTTCTTGGTAAAGCGACTCTACTGCACTGCAACAGTCATGGCTATGCCTAGGGTTTTCTTCGATATCACCATCGGCGGATCGGCTGCTGGCCGTATCGTAATGGAGGTAAGATTCGACCTGCATAATCCCGCCGCGCAGTACTTCTCTCCAGCGACTGCTGCCCTTTATATATTGCTGCGCTTTTTCTTTCTCTATAGCTGCGTCCAGACGTTGTACCCAAGACTGCGGGTGAGTTTTCATATGTATGAACCACAAAACTATTGCTGAATAGGGGGAGAGAGGAGAGAACCGTCAGTTTATGAGCTGTTCTGTTAGCGAGGAGCGCTTGCCTATTTTCTCGCATTTTTGGTGCGTGTATATTATACGTATGAACTGAAGCCCATGAGTTTTAGCGGCCCTTAATCTGCGCTCTGGAGTTTTGGCGGGCTCCGAAAGTGGCTGCGGTTTTTGTTATTTTTATAGCCATGTAGCGTGACCGACCGACCCGATCCTTTTACGGTAAAAATTGTGCGCTGCTCTCGTAATCGTCCGTTGTCACGTCTCCGTTTTTTTAATACAGAAAACTTCCGTGCGCTCTGCACTGG
>JAODVQ020496547.1:0-10001 GCA_025400075.2 Phenganax stokvisi
TTTGGGTGCTGTAATCTGTGGTATTACAGAGATGTCAATTCATGACATGGAAAAAAAAAAAAAAGGAAGCTTCAAGGAATGAGAATGAAATTCAAAGACAATTGTTTGTGAAAGAAACTTGTTTATTATCTTAGTTGTTGATAACTAAAATTATGAACGACGTTGCTCTCTAGTAGCAAATTATTGAATGCACATCTGAGGCATGTACGGTAGATTATTGTGTGTTCAAATAGCTATTGCATCTAGCTAATACTTTGAACTGTTGTTACATCTGAGGAACTAGCGAATATCTCAAATAAACAGGAGTTTTCCTGGTTAAATATTTTGTGTGGTAATAGAGTGGAGACAAAATTGGTGCTGATTGTGTCTATGTTAAAAATGGTATAAAATTAGAGAGTGTTTTTTGGAGCTGTTGAACAACAATTTCAAGGTCATTCGGTTAAAGCTAAAACCGTTTTGTCTCCCAAAAGGAACATCATGTACTGTGCTAGGAAATCTCTACCATCTCCCTAGGTATAAAGATCAGGATATATTTATCATTTTTACCATAACTTCAACAGCAAATGAGACACAATTCACTAATTTTGGTGTATTAATCATGGATGACTTTAATAAATAAAATCTTTCAAGACTAAAAAACAGTTTCAACTTATGGCAGATCGTGAAATTCTCAACTCGTAGTTCTGGGTTTTTTGACCTGTTATGTACTAACAGGAATTAGTTTTAAAAAGAGAACTAATTAAACGCCCACCCCTTGGAGTCTCTGATCTACTATTGGTTGAAATCCAATCCTTGAGGCAACTGATCAATCAGAAGAATAAATTGTATACGATATCAAGGGATCTGGCACCCACAAAATAGCCAATAATGCGGAAATATTTAGAAGAAGTTAATATAAAGTTTCTAAATGACATTGAGAACTCGTGCAAGGCAAAAGTAGACAGGTTTGACTTAGTCATTAACTATGAACTAGATACATTGTTGCCAATAAATTCCCAATTGAATATTTTTAATGGCCTTTCATTGAATTTCTCAAATCATTGAAAAGCTAAAACAACTCCCACCAGCCGATCAAGCTTGTGTTGATAAAACTCTGTTTATAAGAAATCAAGTCAATCAAGAACGCGAACTATGCCTAGCAAAATTTTATTTATCAAAGGTTGAGTACTTAAAATCCAGTTCAGAATCGGGTGATGGAAAGAAGGCTAAAAACTGAGTGATATCTTGTGACAAGTTCGCCTATTCCCAACATCCCTTCTACAGAACATATGTTGTGGATCTGAGAAGAACTTAATCGAACTGGAAGACCAGGCAAATATGATCAATAAAACAGTTTTCTAACAAACAAAGGATTTTGATGCACTATGCTAGGAAGTTGGTGGAAATGACATACGAATAAAGATTACACCACGATGTCACGTATCTGAAAAGTTCGTTAGCAAGATGCTAGCCAGCTTGACTGAAACTAGAGCCACAGGAGCAGAAGGTATTCCAGCTTTGCTAGTGAACAAGATTTCTGATATTCTTGATGCTCCCAATTTCAGATATCCTCAACTTCTCTTACAAAGAACCAAGTCTTCTTCAATTGTGAAGGCACACAGATATCATTGCAATGCCAAGGCAAAAACCAATCCAAGATATAAACAACGATTTGCACTCAATTTTGCTGATACTCATAATTTCATAGTGTCCAAGAACTATATTATTGATGAATTTGTAAAACCTGCAGTACACAAAAAAGTATACCGCTAACAAATACAGTGCCATACCTAGATGAAGCTCTGCGTTTCCTCTTTTGAGTATCGTTCACAAGAAGAATGCAGCCAAAATAAGGAAAGGGAGGAACTGTTGGAGTTGTCTTCTTTGACAGTAAAAAGGCTTCGACCTCAATGACCACTACGTGATACTCTTTTACTGAACACGTACAACTTACCTCAATACGTGTTTGAATGCATTAAGGACTTCCTCTCAAAAAGAAAACTACAATTGAAACGAAACCAAAAGTCGTACTCAAGTTGGGAAAACATTTCAGCAGGTGTCCTCCTATTCAGGAAATTGGGACCATGGCCATGACCTTGACCATGACCATGACCATGACCTTTATCATAATGATAAATGACGTAAAGATTAGCGATAATAACACATGGAAATTTGTCGATGACACAATTTTAGACGAAATTGATGGCAAAAGTGAAAAAAGTAAAATTCAAACCATTGTAGTGGACCTATCATCGCAGATATCTGTGGATGTACTTAAACTTCACAAAATCAGGTGTTAAGGGCTTTGAATCGGATTTTCCAGACTATAAGCAAGGTTTGACCCTAGTAAATGGAAAAAAACTTGGAAGTGGTCGGCATTGGTAAAATTTATGGACTGAATTTTTCTAGCAATCTGAAATGGAACTGTCACTTGATCAATTTTCATCGAAGGCGCAAAAATACCTTTAATTGCTTTCCCAAGATATGAGAGCGAATGTTTGCACGAAGGAACTAGTATTATTCATCAAAGTTTGGATAAGACAAATCTTAGAATGCGCAAGTCTGGTTGTCTTTAACAGCTTGAAAAACTACCTCAGCCAGGTTTAGAGCGGATTCAGAAGCGGGCATTACAAATCAGTTTGCCTTAATTGGACCTCATGTGAAAATAGATGGTTTAAAATCATGCAGTTTAGAGCGACTCAGCCATCAGAGAGACGTTCTTTCTAACAAACTATTTGAGGCACTAGTAACTGGTAATAGCCATACTGATACTTTTTAACCTTCCTCCACTACTTAAGCAAAGATTTAAATACGATTCCTAGAACCACCTAAAGATTCAATGCTACATTTTAAACTTACCGTTCGAAAAAATACTTTTATCATGCACAGTGCACTAAATTAGTCACTGTAAATTTATTAAAATCTTGGACATTTAGGTCAAATATCTTAAATCCTTCCGTTTGTAAATATGTATATATCAGCGTAATTCAGCTTACGAGCTGCAATGTCTATATGAAAAAAACCATACAACTATCTACCTATCTGTCTATCTCAATACGTATTTCCAAACCAACTGTTGTAGTTATTGAGCAATAAAGAAACTTTGGGCTTAAAATCATACTATGAATTACTAGTTTAGAACACTTATAGCTATAAAACCTAGAGTCAAATGAGTTTTGAAGTGTCCTGTTTGAGGTTAGTAGTTTGCCGGATCGTAATGCTAAAAATTCCTGGTAATAAAACTTTGCTTACACATGGTATTCTCATCAGGATGTAGAGGTAAAGAACAAGTTTTCAACACTACAAAACTTACAAAACTTACAAATTACATATTTACAAATATCACGAAATATTACAGTACCTGCTTTTCATGAGGGCTGCCAACTAAGCTACTATTTACAATGATTAATAAACAATTATATGCCAAAACATTAAAAGTAGTTTGCACAGCCAGATCATTGCTGCACCTTCGGCAGAGGGCTGCTTCACAGTACTGCACCATTGTAACTGAAACTTCTCTTAATATGATCTGTACAATGCCAAAAAACAGTGCACTTGCTATCAGTGTTTCTGATCCACACTGATCCACATTGATCCACACTGAAACAGTTCACAAACATGGAAAATATGCGAGTAATCAGGAGCAAGACCAATCAATAATTTGTAAACCTTCACAGTCTTTCGAAAATGTGAAAGAATGAATGGCTTTGGTATACATAAACATTTAAAACTCTTTTGCGTACACCTCGCTTGTATTGATCCTGGTTAGCTGCATGTTAACAGGTGACGTGGTAATTTTAAACCGAATTAAAGCGTACAGTTTCCACCATTTAAGTATATTTGTACTTCATGACCTAATCTTGACCTAATCTAATACTACAGCCTTTATCGCGATGATACTAGAACATGTTATATAAAATAAATTTGTTATTCATCGTTTATATCTATTATAATATATGGTCTTTATTCGCTTAATAAATTCATAAATCCCAGAAACCTGTATGTATCTATCATCAAAATGTATTTAACGTAAACTTGCCTTGATGGAAAGTCTGGGGGGAATTGTATAAAAAAGTATTTCATTACTGTATATTTGCCGACTCCAATATTGTCATTAACACAAGCCAATGAAAACTACAATACTAGATGGAAATACAGAATAGACTGTCAACTTTCAAAAATTTACGTCCTAAAGTCGTCAAGTCATTTGTTTGCATGTACATTATGTTGAACATCTTTCATTTTCGATTAGCCCGATTATGACAACAAAGTCGGATTAACTCACAATAGTCACAATCTGGTCCTGTAGCAGTTTTAAAAGTGTATTAATTTTGTTTTTACACCTTATTGGCCTCAGAGTTTCTGTGCTGTCTTCTACACTACACCTTTACTCATTACTTCACTAAAGTTTGTTTAAATAGTAAATCGAGTAAGTTTTGTCTCATCACGATGCTCCTAAATTTGTTGTAATTTATATATTCGCAGTTCCTCCGTCTGGCTAACCTAAAAAGATGCTTAATTGTCATTAAATTAAGTTAAGCATCGCTAAAACTGAGTTTACGATCATTTCCTTTCGTCAGCGATTAGCAACCATTAACTCCCATAAGCATTTCCTCGAATAATGGGCACGTCAGGAAAGTCAGTTCCACAAAAGCTGTAGAGTTAAGCTTGGATGAAAATTTACATAGAAAAAAACCATATTGAGGTGGCATCAGTGAACTGTATATAATCTGGAACGCTAACTCCATAAGAAAGCGCCTATAATTGGATGAAGCCGACTGGATCACTAGCATTTTGTCATCTCCCCCCGGAAAAGACCATATATTTTTGTCTTGGCTATATGTGTTTACACCAGAAAAACACTATTATTTCTGTGGATAATGGCTCAATTTTTGTAAAACTTTGAAAATAAATGTATTTAACACAGAACTATACTATTTTGCAGGTTTAAACACTTAAATGCATCTCAAACTTTCAAAAACGCAGGAAAAACGGCAAAAATCGCGCGGACTTTTTGTAATTTTTGTGTTTGCTACAACCTTTTTTGATGACAGTGTAATTTTTGTCAAACTTTATTTCATGTAATATAAATTTAACTCTCACTCTTTAAGGTTACATGCATTTTACAAAATAAATACAAGATTTAAGTTCCAAACTTTCTGGATATAAAAATGCTATTTTTTTGAAAAAAGTTTTTAAAAGGACTGGGTCTACCTGCAAAATGAGCGCAAAGTTGGCTTTAATTTCGCCCCCCTGACTTAGCGTTCCAGATATATTTACATTTGACTGGGTAGCATAGGGGCTCCAAAAAGGGGTGGCAAGCTTATTAATCACAACACAGCAATTAACGTTTTAATTAAAGACTAAAATCGTTTTATTTAACCTTATTTTATCCATTGTGCCCCAGCATAAGCGGACTAGGTGTAACTTTAAGTAGCAGTTTTTAGACCCTTTAGAGCAGAGCAACGGGTGTCATAACCTGGTCAGTCATCTTCCGACAAGAAGTAATTCTCTTGTACCCTTTCCACCATACCCGTGGCTTTAATTGTAAATAAAGTTCTAGAGTTCAGCTGATCTAGTGACTGTGGAAAATATAATGTGAAGTGACTGTAGCTAGTCTAAATATAAGAGCTTCCAAGCATGTGAATACAAAAGTGCTAACTCAGTAAATAAGCCGTTTGTCAAATTATATTATAAGTGAACTATATTATATATTATATATTAGTACATATTATATATAGTATATATTATACATTATTTCATTATACTATATTATTAAGTTTTAATATAACACGAAATTTGGTCAGCTAAAGAGCATACAATATTATGCCACAATCAGCTCTGAAGATATTAAAAGTTTTCCGCTCGCTTTTGCTTACATAAAACTAAACAAATGACGTTCAAAATTTAAATAATCGTAGGAAAGTAACAGAATCTTTAAAAAGTAAAGGAATAAACCCGCTGACATTAAATAATGCACTGAAGACAATACTTGCTCTCAGTACGTAGCATCTCTTCTCTTATTCTACCCCTTGTGTTTTACATCTTCTTTTCCTATTTTCTCATCAATTCCCCATGTGTATTAATTTTAAAATGAAAGTTTTTAAACATTTTCAATGAATATGTTACAACTAACCTTTGCATGTTCCATCTGGAGACTTTCTATTTCCAATGAAATAGCCTGGTGAAACACCAAAGTGAAGATCAAAACCCAATGCATCTTTAGAATGCTAGACAATTATAAACAACATAATATGCTTATTAAACCTGCTTTTTCTCGGTAGGAGCTTTTTTAATGTTTGTGTTGAGAGAAAGCGGACATAGAAGAAGAGGAAAACAATACAGACAGTTTAGAGTTACCAAGAAGGTTTGGAGGAGTGAGACAGCCCCAAGAAACTTCATGTTCATCAGTTGGCAGAGATAAAACTGTTTGACTTATCACAACGCAACAATATTGCAATTGCAGGGTAATAAACCCAATACGAGATGAGAGAGATCGCCGTCGTTTTACAGGATGCCTAAAAAAAACGTAATCCAACTTTGGCACGCTATTGTGCAGAAATTACAAGGTAAACGAGTGTAATTTTTAGACATTTGGAAAGATCAGGTTTTTAGCTGTTGAATGGTATGTTTTTCATGACACAAGGAGTAAAAATGAGCTAATACGAGCGCAATGAAAAAGCTTGGTCAAAATTGCATTCATACACCTCTGCATCTCATTTTTGATATGCTCAACAAAAGAAAACGCAATTAATCAAAGACGTGTCAAAACAACGTCATTCAACAGCTAAAAGCCTGATCTTTCTAAATATTAAAAAATTACACTTCTTTACCAAGTGATTTCTGCACTACAGCGTGCCAAAGTTGGATTACGTTTTTTTTTTTGAGACACCCTGTATATGCAAACACTTTTAAAGAACGCTATTTTTATTTTACTATCGCGGCGCAGGCAAACTCGTGCTCCATTTGGTTTCCTCTTAACTCTGCTGGTACTCTTGCAATCTATTCGATTTCCCCCGTAGCTAAACATCGCTGATTAATAAGATCCTTATAAGTTTGCATAAAATACGTGAAATTAAGTACAGTTTGACAAATTTTTGCAAAGCACTCCAATAAAGGGCTAGTTTCCAGGAAGTTGTGATTTCTTACGAAGAGGTGCAGTCTACGCAATGTACTTATTATTTCTCCTCTATTTAGTATAGATCAGTCGATGCTATGCAAAAACCTTATTCCATGAGCATTTTGAAATATTTAATAATTTTGGCCGCTTTTGCGATTGTCACAGAGGTAGCTCCTCATCTAGTACGTTGATCTCCGAATTTGCAATGATTGCGCGCCCTATGGCAACTCAAATTTTTGCAAGTTTTGACAAATTTTCAAATGATGGGTAGTAGAACATAAACATTTAGCTAATCTGCAGTGTAGCTGGGTAAAAATTCGTTCTTGCAACCTACTAGTTTAGTTAATTTAGCCAGAATAATTTTAATTTATATCGTATCGTTTGCCTTCGAAAGCAATGGAGTGCCTATAAAGTTTATGAATTTCGTCAGTCAGGCAATAAACCTGTGTTAGCTGGCTACAGTTGCTGCAAAAAATATTTGAAATTTTAACTTTATAGGTTACAAAACACGCAGCAAATGAATTTTGCAGAGAGCTAAAGTGATTTTAAGAAATCAAAACACAAACAACTTAGCGTCAATCATACATACTATATGCACTTATACAGCGACGTCATACTTTATGGATTACATTTCATCATGCGGAACTCATGTATAATTATACAACTTATAGCTAGACTTCAAGGATCAGACTAGTGACTAAAAAAATGCACAACTAAACACAATAAACTTATAAACAATGGCTTTGACGATATAGCTATTCATCATGTTAACTGAAAGAAGTCAATTTGCACTCTTTGATCTAGTAGCTAAGTCTGTCACGCGCATGAACAACATAACAAGCAGAATTGGAAATATCGTCAAGATTGCTCGATGATGAGAATATCTTAAAATTTGCAAATCGTTGTATCAATCAATTAGTAGCTGCCAGTTCGATCATGACGCAAATTTCCCATATTTAAAAAGTCTTCACGTACCTGTATGGAGCTTTAAAAATGAACAGCGAAGGATATCCTGCAACAAAAGGCGAACAATTGTAACGCAAGGAAACAGCTCATGAAAAAGTTCTGGCTGAGTCCCGTGACTGACATACATCGTTCATGATCATGAGGTACACTGAAGTAAACATATGCAAGGTCCATAACTCTCATAGCATCCCGCATGCATGGATAACGCTTTCCTGCATGAAAATCATTTGCTATTATTTCAATCTTGCACGGTAAACCATTTGGTAATCATTGTTTTATTTCATGTAATGAATATCGTGAAAAAACGGTATATTTTAAAGCTATCGATGAAATGCCTTATTCTCAAAATATTCGTGCAAGACAGCCTCATCCTGCACTGGCGCACTGACACGTGGGATATTTCTCTTCCACGTGTGTTTATGTTTGCAAATATTTATGTTTGGCAAGCAAATGGTGCATGTTGCAAAAAACTTGGTCAAATTTTGGCGAGCATCCAACAGACACCAGCTGACTTTCGTTAACATATGCGTAACTTTCCTAAGAACTGTAAAAGTTATTAAACGTAAACATAAGCGACATAAATCGCTTGCCTTATGGTAGCTTGCTAACTGCTGTGTTTATTTTATTTCTTCTGGTGTTTAAGACTTGAAGGGGCACATACACTTTGACAGATTGCTCAGCACTTGGCCTGCATTATTGAACAATATCTACGGAGGGCTGGTTTCAGTCAATTGCATTATCTAAAAGCATCGGCAAACATGGCAGATGATTAAGACTTCTCTGGTCCTGATCAGATCTCAAAACAACTTAGGTATCCCGGGCAGGCCGCCCTTTTAGTATACGGTCTCGTGCCAGTTCGGTACCCAGCCTGTCTTCATGGTGTGCTATGTTTGGCTTCACTTTTCGGGCTGAAAGAAAATATTAATATCTATACAGTTAAGCTGCCTGCATCTTATGGCATAGGTTGTCCTACAGCTGTCATTATTGCTCTTTTTCCAGAGGTATGAAGTGGAGGTTTTACCCGCTTTGACAGTCTGTACAAGATTCTCAATAAACCTTGCGTTGTGTGCAGCGCTATGTGAAGGATGGTATTTATTAGCATTTTCTCAGAATGCTGCACTTATTCCAACAACTACCGGATTGAAGAGCTAAGGCGCGAGTACCTTATTAATCAATTCTTAATAACGGTTTTTAATGAAGCCTTTACCATTCCGTGGACAGATACTACTCATCGATAAAACAGAAATAGGAAAATTACTTTATTTCTATTGTGTGAGCTATGTATTAAGTGATGACTGCCTTGCAAGATCTCAGAACTATGTAATTTGAAATGTCGACGGCAGTCGGTCGAGCGATCAAACAGTGAAGCCAAAAAATGGCAGCTTGAGAAGCTTTTTTGGGAATCATTCAATTAAAAGTCCCCCTAACAAGTCGTCAATAGAGAAAGGATAAGGAGTGAGCAATTAGCCTTTCTCACGCAGTCACGCTATGCGACTAGGCCTTATCCGCCATTTTTGGGTGGCAAACCGCGTGGGGCCAGAGAATGAAAACAATTTTCAAGAGCGTGTTTTGAAAAATAATATCGAGAGTTTTGGCAAATTTTCGTAGTGAGAAATTACTTTGAGTAGAGGTTAACAGGTCTGTTGTCAAGGTATATCTTCAAACTGCATACAGAAGGAGTTTGAATTTATATTTTTAAAATGTGACGAAGAAATAACTGGTTCAAGTGCGATGTAATGTTGAAAAACTTTACGTTATAAAAATGTCATCATAAGCTCTTACTTGAACTAAAATTACAGTTAAAGGGCAACTTTGGTAGATTTTAAAATGTTTTTAAATGTGTTTTTTGACCAATGGTCGCCACATAACTGCTATGCCCGGACGAGTTAAATGTTTCGTCTCGGGCTGCAGTAATTCGTCGTACAACAAAGATAAT
>JAODVQ020496568.1:0-10001 GCA_025400075.2 Phenganax stokvisi
ACTCGTTTGCTATTCGCTCACTCGTTCGTTTGCAATTCTTCACAACTCGTGCATAAAAATCCTAGGCTCTCACCAATCATGAAGTAATCTCTATATATTTTTTGATCTCTTCTAAAAAAATTAATGATATAAATAAACAATATACTCAATAGGAAAAACACAACCCATTGCTCAAGAAGATAACGCATTCCTGATGGACTGGCTCAATGCACTTCCTGTGGTTCCATCACACTACTGTCGAAGCGCACCTTCATACCAACATAAGAAATTCCTGGAACCAGTTACAACTATAGCCAACCTTTTGAAGAATACAAAAGAGTTGCAGATGAAAGTGGTAATCGATCGGTTTCCATCAAGATCTTTAGCGAAACCTTCCATGAGCTTAATTTATTATATGATACGACGTTTTTTTCATCCAAAAACAAGCAAAATAAAAACTGTATCTAGTTTTCACATGTGAAAATTATCGTCTCGGCTTTCTGATTGGACGGACGATATTTTTCACATGTGAAAAAAATCGTCTCAGTTTTCCCGCGCATATAAACAACATGGCGACGTTTAAGAGTGTTACCGTAAAAGAACTTATGCAAGCGTTATTAAACGCTTAAAGAAACACGGGTAAGATGTAAGACAACAAAACATTGTTTGTGCACATAATTTTGCTAAAACTAAACGATAGCAATACGTTAATTTACACTGAAAACAAAACGTCTTTTTACCGATTTAATTCTTGAGTTGCTACTCGTCATATAAACAATTCTCTGTATCGTATAATAAAACAAATTGCTTCGTAGTTGGCTCTCCTGCACGACTTTTATTACGCACTCGTTGTGAAGAATGGCAAAACTCACTCGTTCGCTATTCGCTCACTCGTTCGTTTGCGAATTCTTCCTCACAACTCGTACATCAAAATCGTACGCTCTTACCAACCATGAAGTAATCTCTGTTTTTCCGTATTCAATCCACGAAAAGATCAATGTGACGTCTGTCTAAGTGCCAAGTATGGAAACATAGGACATGAGGAATGTGAGGCACATATAGCTGAAAAGAACATAGCAAGGAACGAAAACGCAAAAGATAAAGAAAATGCTTCTGATGAATTATCTGCGTGGACTGTGGATGTCCAAGCTGTGCTGCTCTGTCCAAAGACAAAAGCCAGTGCCTTATATTATAGAACAGAACTTCAGATTCATAACCTCAGCCTCTTCAATTTGAAAACAAAAGAGGGTTACTGCTTCATCTAGGACGACACTCAGAGTGACGTAAACAGCGAAATATTTTCCTATCTTTAGTACAAGCATTTCTCTGATATACCCACCCAGAAATTAAAGAAATAATAATATGGAGCGATGGTTGCATTTATCAGAACCGGAATGCTAATCTGGCAAACAGTTTACTGGACCTGGCAATGAAGCGAGGAGTACGTATTGTGCAGAAGTACTTGGTTGTCGGGCATACATAGATAAAGGTGGACAGCATGCACGCAAGTATTGAGAAAAAGATTGTTGGTGACGTATTCGTACCTCATGATTATATCGTTATCATGAGAGCAGTTCGAACTTCGAAGCCGACCATCGCCCTATGTTGCCAAGCAAGTACGCCATGACGAGATCCTGAAACTAAGCGGGGCTTATTGTCAAGTACCAGGCCAGGAAAAGAAGTGGGAGACCCAACTGTTTACCAACTCAGGGCTCTTCAGTTTACAGCTGCAGGTTCAATTGACTACAAGCTGAAATTTTCTGATGATTGGAAGAAATTACCACAAAGATTGACCAAACCTGCAGTGCCATGCATATCAATGAATCTGCCACTTCCCACAACGCCTGCCAATCACCCGCAGAAAGTACAACGACCTTCAAAGTATGAAACATGCTATGCCAAGTTGGGCTCATGACTTTTATGACGCATTGCCCCCATTATTGATGACATCTCGTGATTGGCCTGCTTGAAATTTGCTTAAGTCACTTCTCTATTTCTGCCTAAGTGAGCATAAAGTTCTGTAAATAGTGTCAGATATTTTTTTTCAATTTTGTTTCGTTAAAGTTTCAATGCCTCTATAAGTTTAAAAACACGTGTGAAAAAATTTGCAATGAAATTGTATCATGCAAACGATATGATGTTTTTTTTTTATTTTCTCAAAATGAGAAAACATGACATAGGCAAAAAGGTTAGTAGGCTGTCGCAAATCTGTTCATTACCGTTTTTAACCAGGTCACAATCAATGCCTACATTTTCCGTCGGAGTAGGCAATATTTTTGTAATTACTAGTATCGGCTGGTAATCTGTATGTTGAAAGTTATTATCGCCAGCACAACAGCTTTACGGTATTTCATATTTTGATTTTCTAACATATCTTCAATACCCATGATTCTCTTTACTCTTCCTACTCAGTACTTTCTCGCTAACAATAAAGCATTCAAGATGCCTTTTGCTTTTCTTTGACCTTTTTGAATTCTAATTTGGCCTAGCCTGAATTTCATCTTATATGAGGCGATATAGAGAAAGAGCTGCTCGTTTGGTAATGGGGAGCTCAGTTAAGAATTCTAGGTGTGTGGGATATGTTTACTCAAGAGGGAAGCTTATGTGAAGGAGAGGCTAAGGGGGTGCTTATATGAGCCCGGGTACCCGGGCTAGCTCGCTTTGCCGAGATATAACATGGCAATGTAACTTGTAGAAGTATTCACCTCGCGTTTACATGGAAAACGGGCCAGCCCTCCTTGCCGAGATCTCGCTTTTTGAAGCCGGGATCTCTGGCTAGGCGGGCTGAGAATTTTCCCCATATAAACGCGCTGACCCGGGCTGGCTCGCTTATCCGGGCTAGAAAATAAGTTTTTGCGCATGCTCAGCCACACCTGTTGTTATTTTAAGATGGCGGAGTTCGTGGAATCAATCGCAAAGATCTATTTCCGATAAAAAAAGCTAGAGAAAGCAAAGAGTGATCAACTTAGATGAGATTCCGAAGCTTTAGATGGGAAACTGCAGCCCTGTTGTTTTATTCAATTTCTGCAGATCAAAATTTAATTTAAACTGAACCTAAACAACTACATGACAAATGTAAGAGCTATTGCGTTTTGCGCAGCAATTAAACTAAACATTCCAGGTATTCTATTTGTTACTACGCGCCGTTTTGAATAAACATTTACTGCGTTAACACAGCCCGTCTAACCGAGCTGAAAAATTTTCATGTAAACGCAGGATGAAATTGGCCCGGCAAAGCGGGCTAGCCCGGGTACCCGGGCTAATATAAACACCCTAAGTCGAGAGGATATCGTGCACTTCGTCCATTCTTCAGGATTTCTGAATTCTCTTTGTTTTTCTTCAGGTTTGGGTAACCGGTTAAGAGATTACTTTAAGAGTTTGAAAATTAAGTGGAATTAATTAACCATGTGTATCTGTGCTGTTATTTATGTCGTGCACAGAAGCAGTAATTGTAGCAATATCAATGTTTCTTTCTTGGACAAATTTCTCTTTAGCTTTGTTCTCTTTGGAGTCGATATACTTGTGAAAAAAAGAGTGTTCTACATCCATTTACACCAAAAGCTTACAACTACAAACCCTTCAGTCATTATGATAGAATGAACGAGTATAACTACAATACTAGTAATGTTTCAGTTCCATTTGTTGTATAAACATTTCGATGTGTCAAAAAAATGGACGATGTGCAGCCAGGATCACACATTTGTTTAAAGTTCTCTGACTGCAGATATTTATTTTACAAATTACGTTCGGCTATCAGTTTATTATAGTCTTTGTCGAGCATATACAAGTGAGATACGCTATGTTATAAACATAGGATATACATACGTAATTAATGTTTCTTGAGACCCTTTTTCGAAAGTGTAACGTGTTGTGCAGGAGGCATAATAAATGTATTATCAGCATTACTGAATGCGAGAATACTGTCCTCTTTTTGTTGCAAAGAAATGATTGCCTTAAAATTGGAAGAGACGTCGCCGTCGACATTTGCTGTGCGATCTCTGTTTAGTCAGTCAGGCAGACAAGCGCATTACTGAACAGCGTACTTGAACGTCGTTCCTATAAGTCACTTAATCTTTGTAAAAACTTACCTTAAAACTAACAGTGAAACTAAGACTTTTATGAACCAAAAGACAACTGACCATATCAGTTTGTTTCGCGTTTGCCTAGTATATTTGAAGCGATTGAATATTCTAAGCCAGGGAACTTCCCTAAAATGACGTAGTGGGACTTCCCCCAGTTCATGGTGTGTAAAGGGAAACCTGTCGAATTGAAATTGTTGTACCTCAGTCCCAGTTCTGACCGGTTAGTCGGTTTGAAGGCACCAGAATGGCAGCATCATATTATACGGTAAGGATAAAAGAAAATGTAAGTCGTGCGCAGCGAATTTGATTGTAACCAAATTCCAAGAACGATGAAATATGATGAGTCATGAAGTACAATTAAATATTTATGAAAGATGTCACTTTCTGTTTCTGCAAGCATAATTTATAGTTTAAAGAATATGTATAATACATTGTAGATGTGTCGAATCATTGTTTGGAGCCTGTGTCGAAGAATATGAATACAATATGCTTTGGTGAGCGATACTCTGTACTAAACAGTGAGTTGAACCACAGGTTGTGGGTGTTCAATAACCAATTTTTAAAAATTAATTTAAAGTCTTACGTACGTGTCCATTAAAAACGCAGGAGTGGAAAATGATGCCATCGAATCCCAGCGCATATGATTAAGTAGCATGACTGACGAACGCCTTGGATAACTTGTTGGGTCACCATTGTTTGTCACTTATACATTCTATCACATCCTTTAACACAAGAAAAATAGCAGCAAAGATAGCCAGCCGCGTCCTGTTGCATTGGACAGACTTCCTATGGACGTAAGGCCGTATCAGAATTCAGGATATGGTGCTTCATATCTATTTACAGGCGAGGCTTGTCATAAGTTTGCAAAGAGAACACTCAGCAATTCCTACTTCTTCTCATTGGCCAAAATGAAGAAGGAAGCCTAGATCAAAAAAGATTGTCCAGGAAGATAACAGAATTTGTTGCTGTTGCCACAATTAATGGCTGAAAATTTACGAAAATAAGGAAGTCGACGAACAACTAAAAGCCCTGAAAAAGAAAAAGGAAAAGAATTATGGGAGCAAAATGGACGACTTGAAAGAAGAGCTTCAGAATACTAGAAAAATGGTTCAGAATATTTCTGTTGCTCTTCAACACATTTCAAAGATGTTGGCTGAAATGCAATGTAGATTTGAACACTCCTAAACCTTCAGAATCAGTGAACAACGATGGTAATTATACCTCAGTCATCATAATGTCGTGTTACTGTTTAATTCTTTTTCTTTGTTGGTAGTTTCACATCGCTAAAAAAAATCAGCTGGTAAATCACTTTAAACATATGCAATTGCATGCATGCATCATTTTACTACATTTTTTGTTTATTAAATGCACGTGGTTCTAGAATCATTGCTTCGCACTTCTCTTCACTAATATATTTGCCCAGCGGACTAGTGAACTTCAACAGACTCTGGTCATGTTTTTCCACATTACACAGCAAGTTTTAAAGTCCGTTTATTCGAATATGTTATTGGACAAGCGCGTCTCACGTGAGCGTCATCAATTATACGACTGTGTCCTGCAGCCGTTAACAATGCTTTAACGAATAGTTTGAAGCAAAATTTTTAGCCGCTTATTTACTAACTTAAAAACATTCTTGTACAAAGTTAGTCTATGTAAAAAGATGCCTTTATTTGCAAAGTGTTGAAGCAAATAGACATTCAGGAAGAAACGCGCAAACCAAACATCGCTGAGCCAGTTTTGAACAACCGGTCCCACGCGGTTGAAACAACTTGTGGCACAACTTTATTCACCGGTAAAAGAGACCTGAACATAAAATAACGTGAATTTTTTCATCAATTTTGCTCCAGTAATTCAATTTTTTAGTTTCCTTTGATAACCACTTATTTACTGAGACCTCGGGCAAACAGGGCTTTTTGTGCCCCCTCGATCCCTAGTTGTTGCCTGCGAAACCGAAGAGTTCGTGTTTCTTCTTGCGTCCAAGGTATCAAATTCGAGTCCGAGAATACTTTAAAGCAAAAGCTGGCAACAGAATTATTTCTTTTTGACAGTATGGCGTAACAAGCGCTCATTTTTCTCAAAACTGAGGAAAAAGTCCAAAAATGCATTAATTCAGTGTCAAAGTAGGACTAAAATGTGTCTTTGAATCATCTCGTTTCGACAGTTTTGTTATTTTTTGTTGCCCTCAACAAAAAGTGAGGCGTCTTTTAATTGTCTTTTCGCGCAAAATTTTTACTGCATATTCCCAAGTGCTATCGGGTCCTATGTTCCGCAAGGTTTAGTCGTGCACTTTCGCTTTTGCACGACTAGCTAATAGTGTTTCTTATGGTGTTTCCTTGCTCCTTATTGGAACTGTCCTGTTTTTGTTGCAGTAGTAATGGTCTAGCGAGGCTAGCAAATCATATCGATGAAGTTCACGCCATGGAAAGTAAAGTGAGGTAGGAATTTGTGTACTTCGACAGCATGCATGAGAAGACTAAGGAATGTAATGTGGAAAAGAGTGTGAGAAATTTATTTCAGCGACAAAGAAGAGATGGAAGAAAACTTTAACGTTTGCTTACAAAATCCAAGATTATAAAATATGCAAAAACTAGTGAACGGAAAACTTCTCAGCGGAAGAAACAAAGAAAGACCGCAATACATGGTTAACGTTTAAATTTTCTGCATGTACTCTGCTTCAAAAGAGAACTGCCATTACCAGCCAGGAATAAAAGTGTTTCTGAAGACTGGATTGTCAAACAGACTTGACAAACAACAAAGATATACTACACCGTACACAAAAGAATAAAGAGCCTAGTCTTTGTTGTTAGTGTTGTTAATCTATCACAATAATTGACACATGCATCGCAATTTTATGGTAAGTTACTAAATTATAGATAAGTGGTGACCTAAGAATTATAGAAATTTTTCTGGGAGGTAAAAAAAATTGGTCAGATGTGATATTCATTGAAAATTGTGATTTGTGTAAAAATATTTACAAAGAATAAAAAAACTTAAGACATTTTGATGGTAGTGGATCTGAAAATTGTGGTTGAAAAGAATGAAATATAACAGCAGAAAACAAAGTTGAACGTAGATATAAGACATATAAAAGGCATGAACGCTAGATGAGAGTGACTCGTCGTCGTGTGTTCAACGTCATTAGAGAGTTTACGATCTAAGACGCGGTACGGCTCGACGATGCAGCACAATTTTACTGAATAATTAGTGTTAAAGAATGCGAAGCGTTGTAATAAAGACTTAAAGTCCTACAGAGTAACCTGGTAACGAATAAATTGAAGCAAAACGATGCCGTATTTGTTATTAGGTTGACTTTATGGATTAACTATTCTAACGTTGCGAATGTTCTACGTCTTCACAAAGTCGTGAAATGGCTTATATGACGGCGTAGTCATAGACACGACGCCGTTGCGAATTCTCTCAGGACTTCTTGATACTATGAATTGTACACAATTAGCTCCTGCGTCGTCGTGTTCTACGTCGTGGTTCGTAAACTCCCTAATGACTTACAGCAACGCTGCCTCCAAATGAAAACAAATACATAGATAAGGTATATTAAAAACAACAAAAGATGCATGTATTTACCTCGATCTGTGTCTTGAAGGGGCTCGATAACGTAAGTTTCCGACGAACAGTATAATTTTTCCTCGTGTTTGCTTGACAAACATGCTGCATGCGACATTGCAATGATCACGGGTGTTGCCAAGTCAGTTTTCCTTAAAATTCCAATATAGCTGTCAAAAACTCCCAAGATTCCCTATTTTCTTCCCCAAAAAATCTCAAGATTCACGCGTTCATCAATCTCGTACCCCAGAGCATGCCTGTTCATGGGTTGGGCGTGGTACCAGTGGGTGGTACGCACTGGTGGTACGAGATTGCAGTGATAATTACGATTACCAATTTAAAGATAAAATCAATACTATCACAAGAGTTAGAATTCAAAGTGCATGAAGTTACTGTTGATTCTTGATCGACAATATTGTAATATAGATCATAACGCAGAAAAGTATGAGCTACATTTCAGTCATTCACGAAACATGCCTCTCTTGTCCATACCTTTCACTGTTTCAGTCAAAGGCAGTTTATTTATATATAAGAATAAAAATAACTGTTTACTAGCGTAGTTACAAACTAGAAAAATGTATCTACAGGAATATAGCCACGTATTGCCTCGCAAGTCCTTAGACTCATAATGCTTAATGTATGTGGTCAGTCTCCACATTTTAGTAAGTAGTAGGAACTTTTAACTCACGCAAGACGCTTAGCAAATTAGCATGATCTGTCAATTACTCTTGTAGTTGAGCCCAAAGTACATGTATTGGCAATACTTGGTCTTGTACAAATACATGTAGAACGTAGGAACAATTTAGGCGCCTGACTGTTGCATGAGATATAAAAATAATAGTGAGTATCATTCACTGAGCAAGCAAAGTAATAAGAATTAAGACATTTACATTCAAATAAGCTTTTTAAAATTATCTTCTCGGTATTCTAAAAAATCCCAAGAATAATCTCAAGGTCTCATTCCTAAAATAAAATCCCAAGAAAATCCCAACAGCCTCAAAAAATCCCAAGATTTTAGGAAAAAATCCCAAGGTTGGCAACACTGAGATTACATCACATGATCACTTGTCACATAATTCAAATATAATTATGCCAAATTGCTCATAAAAGTTGTCGGAAAAGCTCGATATTTGTCGTATTCTCTACGAATCTACCACATGATTGACCACCGCATGGACACCATGCCTTAACCCTCAGGACACTGACAGAAACAAGAGTTTATCTATGTAAAAGTTGCATGCCTTATAAGGCATGCAACAAGACCTATGATTCTGTACTGCAAATCTGTACAAAAGTGGGGTCTTTGAGTGCGATTTTGCACATTTACTTTCGGCTTCACTTTTTGAAAATGGATGCGCTATAAAATCTATCTATGCACAAATCAGCTTTTGAGTTGCATGCAGATTGCTCTTACGAAAAATTTCTATCAAATTTGTGATGTTTTTATGACCTATTGGGTCGTAGTCGTACAGAGAAGCAATTGTAATGCTTATGACGCTAAAGCTACACAGAAGTTTGTTTTCGAAGAAATTGACACCTTGTTTTACGCGCAGGTTATGATCGTACACTAAAGAGAAGACAAAGGTCCGTCCAATTTCCTCTGATCTTAGCTTACCAATACAGGGGCAGATTAAGGCCCCGTTCACACTAGTGTGTTTTCGTTTGAAAACGCATACATTTCGATACGTTTAGGCCTTCCGTCCACACTAAATAGTACGCTTCGAATACGCTCAGCGTATTCACCAAAAACGTCTCCTATTCACCAAAGGCGCCCCCTTTCGTCAGTCATAGGGGTATAGGAGGCTTATTATTTCCTTGAGCATCATGGTAAAAGCAATCTAAAATGTACGGTAAGGTTTTAAATGGAAAGTCAGAGTAGGATGTAGATAAAATTAACATGAAAAGTTGGCAGATAGATCAATTATAATTCCTTGCTACATCAGGAAGCTCATTCGATCAGACAGCCCCTATGTAGCCAAAAGCTCGCTTTCCAGCGTGGCAACGTAACTGTAGGTAAGGCTTGTAAGATAACCTTAAAAGTAATTAACATATTTTTTTATTCTTTTCAATGAGGATTTTTGGACCAGGAACTGGTCCCTAATCGCTGCTAATCTTTTTGTTCTTGTTTTTGTTCTTGTTAGGGGGGGACGCTCTTCCAAAAAAGCCTAAAGCCTGTTTTCCACTAGCGATATTTTTCGCGTGAAGCGACTTTTTGTATTTTTCAAATTGAAAGAAATTTTTTTAAAACTAATTAGTTTCAGCTGAAAACTCATGAGACAATGTAAATAAGTCGCTTTGCGCGAAAGAAAACGCTCGTGGAAAACAGGCTTTCTCATTTCTAGTTCAATCGTCGTGAAATTTGACACAATGATGTAAAAT
>JAODVQ020496610.1:0-27952 GCA_025400075.2 Phenganax stokvisi
AGTGGAACCTCTCTATAATGGACAACTTGGGGCCAGGATATTTGTCCGTTATAACTGCTCTGTTAAATTTATGTGCTTGAGCAGATTTAAACTGAATGCGTTTTAATAACTGCATTGTACGCATTACTGACCATTTTCATGTAATATGATTGCGATTCTAATTAATGTGCACCTCTAATTCTTTTGAAGTTTACAATTATTTAATGATGTCATTTTTTTACCTAAAGGCCGAGTATGATAAACTGATTCCTACTAGCAAGATCAAAACGGCACTAAACGAAGCCGAACGTCTCTCCGAGAGTCTAAGAGAGAGGTACTCCACTCCGCTGGGCAAGAGACCGAAACTTGACGATCCCGGAACGGTCACTAGTGGTACACCCGAGGGGGAGGGGGTGGGGGACCAAGAAGTGCCAAACGAATCCAGCAGTGACAGAGACAAACCAAAATCGGCCAAAGATTTGTACCATCAGAATTCAGTAAATAATGTTAGCAGTGTTCTACTAGTACTGAGCTTAAAACCCTTACATTGTAAGATACATAGAAATTAAGAGTTACAAAGTGAACTCCAGGGGATCAGCTTAAAATGTTCACACAAACAGGAGTTTCATTTAAAGAGTAACTATAGTATAGTGTATGCTTATGTATAGAAAGGCCTTTATATGCATATTAAAGGGACAGTTCGTATTAACAGGGTTCACTTTAACGTGGTTCTACTCTAATAAATGATAGAGATGTGGTAAAATTGGTTTGGTGGTGGCTAAAAATCCAAAGTTGTGGCTGAATAAGTTGTTTTCATGTCTACAGGTTAATGCACTGGTTCCTGAGCCTTCCATTTCTACTGATGTTACTGAGAATGGATTTGCTACTGGTAAAAAAGCATTTCTTGAAGACATTTGGAAGGTGTTTATTCTCATTCTCCTCCTCCTCCCCCTCCTCCTAGATTTCCTGCCATCTCCTTCTTCCTCCTCGCTATCCGTCACACCTCAAGAACTCTTCTCTCAAATTAAGACCTCACCAGACGGTGTCCTCGTTCTAGACTGTCGTCCACGTTCCATGTTCCTAGCATCACACCCAGACGGGAAAAAGTTCCCACAATGGCTTTCTGTTCCCGAGGAGCTCATTATTAAAGGGTATACTATACAGTAGAACCTCGTTAACGTGAACTCCAGGGGACCTGCTTAGAATGTTCACACAAACAGGAGTTTCATTTAAAGAGTAGCTATAGTATAGTATATGCTTATAGAATTGATTTTAGAGTTAGTTCATACTAAAGAGGTATTTCATGTTCACTTGCTTGCATGTGTTGAAGTGTTTATCATGTACTTGTATTCATTATAGTAACGATTGATTTCTTCAAAACTTTCAAACTAGGGTGACCTGTGAAGTGGTAGAGAAGTTTCTGATGGGTAAAGGTCGGAAGATGTGGAAAGAGAGGGCCAAAAAGGAGGCCATCGTGCTGGTCGACTGCGGTACCACGTCACATGACCTGGACAATCCTGCAATCCCATTGGTCCAATTGAGAGATGCCATTCACAAGGTGGGGTATATTACACTAATAGCTATATATAGACATTTATACAAGTCAGAGATGTATCCATGATGTAGTGTGTTATATAGTGGAGCCTCTGAACGTGGGACACTTTGGGACTGATAGTTGTATCCTTTGTAGAGAGGTTGTCCCTATCTCGGAGGTCAAATAATGCACTAATCTATTAGCAAGGGGTAGAAGAAGTGTCCTTTGTAGAGAGGTTGTCCCTATCTTCAAGTATGTAATAGTTTCAAGGAACTATTTACTACAGATATAATATTTAATGTTAAGCTTTTAAGGTGAAAGTTATTTAGTATTATGAAAGTGGTTATATGTGTAGAGGAGTTTATTAGTTAATCTCCCACTTGTCAAAGCTAACACTGAAGATATATTTCCTATTTTTCTTTCTCCTCCTCCTCTTGCTCCTGCTCCCTCACCTCCTTTATTTCTCAATACCAATTTAACCCTCATGCTTTCCTCCTCACTCCTCCTCCTCCTGCTCCTCTTCCTCCTCTTGCTCCTGCTCCTCCTCCTCCTGCTCCTCTTCCTCTTCCTGCTCCTGCTCCTCCTCCTCCTGCTCCTCCCCCTCTCCCTCCTCAACAGTATGATACAACAGTAGAGCTACCTAGACCACCTATACTACTGGATGGAGGCTACACCCAATGGCATCTTCACTACTCCCCTCTCTGTAGTGGACCCTGGAACTGGTCTAAGTCTAAAGAGGGAGGAGGAAGAGGTGGTGGTGGTGGAGGAGGAGGAGGAGGAGGAGAAGAGGAGGCAGAGCTGGATTACCCTTCCTTCCCTGATATTAGGTATACTCTTATTACAAGTAAATAAAATCGGTCTTAGAGTAAGAGATGCTTTGAAAATACTACTTAGATATGCTACATGTACTAGGTTGGAAAATTTCACATGCTAAATTCTACAAGCTGAATTTTTTCCATCTGCGTGAGTGGCAAATATTCTTTAGCTAGAAACAGTTTCTGATTTAGGGTATTCTGCCTTTTAATTGTGTGTTAATCTGCATCAAAACTTTATTAAACTGACATTTCCACAAAATAAATTTCTGTGAAATTATTAAATTCTCTAGTGAAACAGCCAAAGCCACTGCAAAAGGTGAAATAGAAGAAGAGAAAGATTCGTCGGAGCTAGCAACTGAAGTAATTGTGCAAGATATTGGTCCTCCTCCTCAACCAGTGTTGCCACCCACACAAACAGTTCCCATGGCAACTGAAACCACACCCACTCAAGGTCTCTCGAACCATACCCATCAGCCACACCCACCTGTCATACCTGTTTATGAGCCTCCGCCAGTGATGAAGGTTGTTAGTTTGGATGACCCGGATTTGAACTTGGTCGACAAATCAGGTCAAATGGCTTTAACTGGGGTTGCCAAGTTGCCAGATGGTCCAGTTGTTTATCCAGTGCAGCATCATGCAACTGTGCAACCTGTTTCTCAATCTTCTCATCCCAGTATGGAGCATTTTGTCGCTGGACAAGTGGGTCAACCGGCAGTGTACAATCCTGCAATGGAGCAAGCCTACCATTCCACAGGCTTGGCTGATCCACAGATTGCACAACATCCTCAAGTATTGCAGCAACCATCCAATCCTCCAATGGAACAGTACCATTTACAGCCTGAGCAAAACATGCATATGCATCCAGCCAACCCTACAATGGGACAGCCTATTCAAACTCGACAGCACAATTCAGATGAATTCAATCCTAGAATTGAGCAGGTCAATCCTAATCCAATACAATCTCATCATTCTATGGAGCAAGAACAGATGCACATGGAACCAACTCAATCGCAATTTGCTCACCAAATGGGACCATCCCATCCTCAGATTGCTCAAGCTCCACCTGGCCAGATTGCTATTCCACCTCAAGCAGTACCTGATTCAGTACCAAATATGAGAGTAGCATACGGTCCTATTCCCAATCCGCCAGGCTACCACCAAGCTCTTCATCTTCCGTCCGAAACTCCTCCCACTCAGCCACTCCCACCTCCTGTCAGTATACCTTATCACCATGACAACCAAACGCAACAACAACATCATGGTACGGCTCAATATACTAATAACCCTACTGGACAGCTTCATCATCAATTGGAACAGCAGAGTGAACAATTGGGGCAGCAGAATCAGCTGATTGGACAACCAGCAGGGCAATATTATCAGTATAGTGGACAGCAGCACAATCAGTTGGCACAACAGCATCAGCAAATGGGGCAACACTATCCTAATATGGGCCAACCTGTTAAACAACAACGAGGACTTGGTACTTCTCAACCGGTTGGACATGTTTCAAACCAGTTTCCAGAACAAGTGTCTAACCAAGTTTCAAACACAACCAACAATGCTAGTGCAGAGGAGATAAGAGAATTGAAACGTCAACTGCAAATGAAGGAGGAGGAAGAGAAGAGGAGGAATGAGGAGGAGAAGAGAAGGAAGGAGAAGGAGGAGAGAGAGAGAATGGCCATGGAGCAGGAGAAACAGAAATGGGAGGCGGAGAAACAACGAGAAAGAGATGTTATTGAACAAGCGAAACACAATCTGGCACAAGAGCAGGCAGCTCTTGCAAAGAGCAAAGAAGACTTGGAAAAAATGAGATTACAAGTTGAAGAAGAAAGAAAACACTCTCTACGAGAATCGGACCAACTTCGTCAGTTGTTACAAGTACAACAGGCCGGCCAACGTGATCAGAGAGCTTTCACAGTAAACCAGGGTCTCCCTGCTGGCTGGGAAAAGAGGTTGGATCGCACGACCGGACGTTTCTATTACATTGATCATAACACTAAAACAACACATTGGAATCCCCCTGCTAACTGGCTAGACTATCAGACACAGCTACAGCAACAGAGGAGAACAAACGTACCCCCAGGTGGAGTGCCGAGGGGGCCGCAGGTCTCCAGTCCTCCACACGGGGTTCCAGTGTCAGGGGGCCAAATTCAGCAACCCCGACCCCCTACTATACCGCCTCAGGGTATAGCGACGGCTTCTCACGGCAAGGTTGATCACCATGGTAACAATCTCCAGTCGCAACAAGTATCAACCAATCAGCAGCCTCCCGTAACAACGGTTGCTCAGCAACCACAACCACAAACTAGTAAACAGTCTACCATGCCCGCTCCACCTTCGGCCCATCCTCAGATGGGACAGACCATTCCTAAACAGGTCATCCCGTCTGTTGATAGAAGTAAAAAACCACAGAACATTCCGTCTATTGATAGAAGTACTAAACCGTCTATGAATCCTGAAACTCACAGAAGAAAATTGAACGCTCTTCAGCCAGTTGAGGGTTCGCAGGTAGGTCCCCCTGATCACGGAACCCCAAATGAGGGAACCGTAATAACGAACCCCATCAATGAGGGAACTTATATAGTTGTAACTAATTTATTTGAACCACCTAGAAGGACCATAAGAGTAGATTTTGATCCCTAAGTGGAAGGAACCCCAAATGAGGGAACTAAAGTGCAGGAGCCCCAAATGAGGGAACCTCAATCAAACCCTTATTACAAAACCAATAGAAGAACCATTGTAATCTAGCAATTGACTATTGAGTTGTCTGAACCCCAGTTTTCAATGAAATTTCGGAACCCCCAAGTGAAACTAGCCCACAAGAAAAGATTAAAAAAATAAAAATTTAAAAAAAATTCTACGTGATTAAAGTGTGTTTGTGATATGTTGCAGGGGTACGGATTGACTGGGTTGCGTAACCTTGGTAACACGTGTTTCATGAACTCCACGTTGCAGTGCCTGTGTGCGACAACTCCATTTGTCAGTTACTTCCTCCGTGGCCTCTATCTAAAGGATAGAAACAGGTAGGTTTAATACAGTAGAACTCCCCTGGACGCCCCTCTATAGTGGACACCTCGATATGACGGACACATTTCTGTGTCCCAACTTACTACGGACACCCTGCTATAATTAATAATAATTGTCTACAGATCAAACCCACTGGGTCACGGAGGAGTGTTAGCTGAGGAGTTTAGCTTCTTGATGAAGGCAATGTGGAGTGGGCAGAGTAGATTCATTTCTCCATCCGACTTTAAGGTGAGCATCACAGCCTATATTCGGCGACTAAAGCCCCGTTTACACGGACATCTTAAACCGGTTTGGAAACTGGTTTAACTTAAACCGGTTGTTTAAGTGTGAACAGTCTAAACCAGTTTCCAAAGTATAGTGGAACCTCTGAACAAGGGACAGCCGTATTCTTTGTAGAGAGGTTGTCCTTATCTCGGAGGTCAAACAATACACATATCTATTAGAAAGGGGTTCATAGCGCTAACAGGAAGTGAGCTGTCAATTTGATCATATTTACCTCCTGTTGTGCAACAGGAAGTAATTGGTTAATTATATCTGACAGGAAGTGACATTTAATTATTGTCCCAACAGGAAGTGATCAGTCAATTTGCCCCTACTTTCATTGGTAACCAGCAACATGATTCACAAGAGTTCCTTGCTTTTCTTCTTGATGGTCTTCATGAAGACCTGAACAGAGTATGTCACTTTCTACTCCTCCTCCTCCTCCTTCTCCTCCTACTCCTCCTACTCCTCCTACTCTTCCTTCTCCTCCTCCTCCTCCTCCTACTCCTCCTCCTCCTCCTCCTCCTCCTCCTCCTCCTCCTCCTCCTCCTCCTCCTCCTACTCCTCCTCCTACTCTTCCTCCTGCTCCTCCTCCAGTTACCACTTAGATGTTCCATGCCTCATAGAGGCTAATCATTGAATTGAGCAAGAGAGTGTCCCAATCATTCAATCATTTCATCTAATATTTTCCCCTCCGATTCAAAAGGTGTTGGAGCGTCGCTACATTCAAAACCCAGACTATAGTCTCTATGACGACAAGAAAGCAGCTGCTATTGCATGGAATCTGCACAAGAAGAGAAATGACTCCATCATTGTGGACCTCTTCCAGGTTTGTTATTAATTTTGTAATGTCAAGGAGCATTTGAATCAGTTATTATACTTCTCATGCTTCTCCATCTCCTCTCCCACCTCATTCTTCTTCTCCACCTCCTCCTCCTCTTCCTCCTCCTCCTCCTGCTCCTCCTCCTCTCCTCCTCTCCTCCTCCCTCCTCCTCCTCCTCCTCCTCCTCTTCCTCCTCCTCATACAGGGCCAGTTCCGTAGCACACTTCACTGTCTTACTTGTCGACACCGCTCTGTCAACTTTGAAGCCTTCATGTACCTTAGCCTCCCGTTGCCTAGCAACAACAACACCTGTACTCTTAAGGTTAGCCACACCCACTTCATTGACAAAGCCATGTCCAGTTAATTTACCCAGAAACCACACCCACTTTACCATAAGAAACCACACCCACACATTAACAATCATGCAATGTATGCAGTTTAGTTAAGCTAATTTAAAAGGCTAAATTTAGAATAAAATGCGCTTTAAAATTTTACTTTGGTTTTCCATTCTTGTATGTGCATTATGTATACATTAGGCTGAAAGCATTAAATAGAATAGTACTGAAGGGCATAAAATAGAAATAGTGTTGAAAGGCATTAAATATAGTATTGAACCAGCTGGACATATAAGGCTAAAAGGAGAGCAAGAGAGTGTGTGTTATAGAGAGATGAAGGAGGAAAGAAGCTGGTGGTGAATAGGAGGAGGAGGAGGAGGAGGAGGAGGAGGAAGAGGAGGATGGATGGAATTATAAAAGACAGGAAATTGGGCGGGTATATATCAAAAAATGAGGCTTCACCTGAGTGATAGCTGCTGCCTAAGGAATGCAGTGGGTTATTTCACAATATTGTGTGGTCTAGCTATCAACCCATACTACTACATCATATTATAGTGCTCATTGAGTGGTTTATGACACGTATTTTCCAACCACACAGGTAGCCTATATATGATTTATTTCGCAATCACATAAATGGTGGTCTAATTATATCATTCAGTGGGTTATTACACATATTTTTCAACCACACTGGTAGCTAATTCACCTCTTGTCCTACGATGACCTTAAGTCTTAATAATAACATCTGTAGATGACCTAATAATGTAGTTATTGCACCTTCCGGATTTATTTTATGACCCTATAAGGTTGTCTGACTTGAATTATAATTTCACGTGTGTGATGTAATCTTGTGTTAGTAATTAAAGTTTAGCTACTGAGGGGTGTGGTTTTGATAGCAGTCCATTCTTGCATCTTCTCTATGAAGTATGATGATGTAATATCATTTTAGAGGCTAGTCTAAGTTTCTGCCCACACTGGTCAGCAGTGGTCGGCTTCAACCACCACTTGTGATTTTCAGCCACCACTAAACTGATTTTACCACATCTCTAGTGTATATTGGTGTTACTAATAACATAAGTACTCTCAAACTGTTGATCTAAGCAGTTATAAAACCACCACTAAGCTCAGTCTCAATAGAACGCTGTCACTCAGTCAGTGTCAGTCAATAGTATATCAGTATGTATCAGCCACCCACTATAGGGGAACATCACAATGTCCTAATAATAGATCATTCGGTTTCCCTTTTAACTAAATAGTTTAGAGCATTTCCTGGAGGGAGTTATTAGTTATAGTGGACACCACTAGGGGATTAACACTACGTAATGCACTACGAGTGGGCGGTGGAAGTTGTTATAGTTTATAGTGCAATTTCGCAATATTTATTGCACCAGAAGTATAAGTCTAATAGTCTATTAGTAGTGTTATTGTTTGTGAGTGATGGTATGGCATGTGGAGTATGTACTATAGTCCTTATTCCTGTAGTGCTTCAGTGGTATATGATTGTGCTCTTTCACTATAGTATATTGTTGTAAGTATAGACTTATTGTGCTAAATTTAGAAATGTTGCTAGTACTTGGAGTATGTATAGTCCTTATTCCTGTAGTGCTTCACCAGATAGCATGATCGTGCATTCTCACTATAGTATATAGTTGTAGTATGAACTTATTGTGCTAAATTTAGAAATGTCGCTAATATAATAATGTTACTAAATTTAGCATTGTTACCAAAGATAGGACAAACACTCCTAGAACGATGGAGTGAAAGTTAACCAGGACACTCCTGCTTCTGATTTATACTTTAAAGGCTGTTTTAACAGGGAATAATATACCGTATAACTAAAAACTTTGTGAATTTTGCGGGTTTTTAGAAAACTGCGAAAGTTTTTTTCTCGAAATTTTGCAAGCGTGCCACGCCCCAGTCCCACATAGCATTTCACAAAAGTTGTTAGTTATACGGTATGTAATATATACAACCTCCTGGCTTTTGTAAAATTAAATATTTTAGAGCTTGCTAAACAGGATGCCCTTCAGTGTAGTTAATTATTTGAATCACTAACATAATACAGCAAGGGAAGGATATATCTATTGTTCAACATCCTTAGTGAAACACTTCCCCTGGAGACGGGCAGGAAAAGTAGGTGGGGCTTCATTTAGTATGACTAAACATTGATTACAGGTGTTATAACCGGTGTAGTTGGTATATTATTGCCATATTTGGATTTACAAAGAGATAAATGTCTGTAAAATGTCTCTAAGGGAGGATATAATGTCACTAATCAGGATGTCATTCAATTTCTATATACTTCCAGAATTAAGTAACTTTAATTTTACTATACATTGAGTAACATATATGAAACCTCTCTCTCTCTCTCTCTCTCTGTATGAGGTGACTCTGAAATAGCTGTCGTATTAAAGAGGCTCCGTAATAAATCACTAATCAGGATGTAATTTGATTTCTACATACTTCCAGAAGTAATTTTAATTGAACGTGAGAAACTTCTCATGGTCAAAGCTATCCACCCTCTCCCCTCCTACTTGTACGTATTAGAGAAGATGGCTGAAGCTGTACTCTATACCGGGTGTCACGGGTTCAAGTTCCGTCCAGGGTAGTTATTTTATTTACCTTGTGCTGTTGTTTGCTCACTTGCTTCTTCATGCTGCTACCCCAGAAATGTGTCCATTAGATATAAATCAATGTATTGATTGTATGTAATTCTAAGAACCCATCAGTGACACTGCTAAGTCAGGGTGATCCAGCCATTCTATATTTAGAACATAGAGTGATGTAATGGCTGAAGGGTGAGTGTTATTTTTAGAAGGTATCAGTTAAATTGCTAAGAAGTGTGGGTGATCCAGCCTGTGTATTCTATATTTAGAACAGAGCATGATGTAATTGCTAAAATACTTTGGGCTGCCTGTCAAAGGTATTTTCAATCTGAAATCAGAAATTGTTCTCATTCCGGCGGAATCCTTATGTATTTGTGTCCTCCCCTCCTCCTCCACCACCTCCTCCTCCTCCTCACACCTTCACTTCCTGTACTTCTCAGTCCCTTGACTCAAACAGGAAGTGGCTCAATAATTACATCACTTCCTCTTGATTATTCTAATTAACACTCGCCCCCATTTAATTGATGGTTTAAATGAAAATTTGAGCAATCTGTAATGTTTCTTCAACAGTCTATAAGTCAAACTAATTATTTTGAAAGCACTTTTTGCTGCATTTAATGTGTTCAGAATTGCATTTACACTGGAACCTCTGAACAATGGACACTCTAGGACCAATAGCTAAAACACTAGTATACAGTGGAACCTCCGAACAATGGACACTTTTGTTGCCAATAGCTAAAACACTAGTATAAAGTGGAACCTCTGAACAATGGACACTTTTAGGACCAATAGCTAAAACACTTGTATACAGTGGAACCTCCGAACAAAGGACACTTTTGTGGCCAATAGCTTTGTCCTTTGTATAGAGATTATCCCTATCTCTGAGCATCGTTATTAAATGTACCACTTTATTAATTCACATACACTTAAAAGGGATCGTAGCTTGTAAGTTATGGAATACAGTGAAAGAATGCAATAATTTAGTTTCACTTGTACTAAATATAGCCTTTATACACTGCTACACTTCCTTTAAGTCAAGGGTTTAGTTTTTTGCTATGTTGTAGTTGTTTGCTATGTTGTATATTACTAGCCTGGGTGGTTAAATCCCAGGGTTTCCACTGGGTGTGATCTATAAGCATTAGTACCCGGTTTAAACCACAAGAGATGGTGCAATATATCTGCCGTAATCACCCCCTTACCTTACAATGGTTCTGGTTCATATAGCCCCCTGCCAAATAGCGGAGTAAAGGTAGCCTAGCCTACCCCATGTATGCTATCTGGACACACACATACAGACACACATACAGAGCCAGTCATGCGTGCACTGCAAGCACACACAAGTCGTACATAATCCACGATTATGTAACTCTAATCTATTTATATATATGGACTGAATCGTGTGTATGTAGCGTTGGTTTATATAGTAATTTGTGACTGAAAGTTAGTGTCGTATTACATACAATCATATAAATTCATTCTTCTATATTCGTACGTGTATTATTGGCCGCCATATAAGATATATGAGGCAGGATATTGTCGGGCCTAAGAATGTATTTGTATTTGAAATCTGTTCCATTTGAATATGAAATCCGCTCCATTTGCCCCAGCCAGTCTGTCTTAGTTTCCTGAGAGTGAAAGAGAGGTATTGATATGTATTGCTTCTGATGGTGCTGTGTCTAGAACTCCTTCCTTCCCCCTATCAATGTATGTATCTGTTGAGGGTCCCTCTGAGATAGGGACAACCTCTCTACAAGGGACACTACTACTACACCTTGCTAATAGATCAGTGTATTACTTGACCTCCGAGATAGGGACAACCTCTCTACAAAGGACACTACTTCTACCCCTGCTAATAGATTTGTGTGTTGTTTGACCTCCGAGATAGGGACAACCTCTCTACAAAGGACACTCCGACATATGGACAACCTCTCCATTGACAGATGTTAGGGAGGTTTCTGACCATTTTAAACAAACAGAAAGTGTTTATTTCAATCTAACTTCCTCGTGTTCAAACCTCCGTACATCCTCAGTCTCTAGAGGGTTAACGTGATATTCCTGATGGTCTCTAGGGGGTTAAATCCTGCCCACGTTATTGGTTGTGTGTCCGGTGGAATGTTTGGTTGCCATGGTTTTATTTGTTGAGTGTTCTAACACACTTAGTGCATGTATATATACAATGTAATGAAGTTTATTAAAATAATTATATTCAGTGCAGTCACTCACCGTAGTCTGCATAGTGTCACGGGTTCAAGTCCCATCCAGAGCAGTTGATTTTTTCCATTATTTTGGAAAAAGAAGCTGTTCTGGATGTTGTTGTATTGTTATTTGTACATTTGCCTTGCCTTGCTTCATCACATTGATTCATACTTATATATACTTCATATCAGTGTTCTGCCCAGACTGAGCTATGTGGTGGTGGTTAAAATTCTCAGTTTGCAAGTCGAAAACTGAGAGTTCTCGTGTTAATAGTAACACCGATGTACACTAGAGATGTGGTAAAATCAGTTTAGTCGTAGCTGAAAATCCCGAGTGGTGGTTGAAGCTGACCACTGCCGACCAGTGTGGGCAGAACCACATAGACATCATACGCACTAACTATGTTCATTTATAGCACCAATGATTACAACACTTAACATACAGTACACTACGACTCACCTAATGCACTACGAATGTTTCGGCTAGACACCAATTATAACACTCCTTTACAAACTTAATGCTGGGCTATATATGTAATATAACTGCACGCACCCTAACATATATAAACTTAAAAGGCCTATACGTAATATATACACATTACGGTATGTTTAATAACCAGCAACTGAATGCATTAAGTCTATTATACCTAAATTAGTTCAAATGTGTCAGTGTGTTGTATGTTATGTATAGGAAGTGTTCCCTCCTCCCTTTTGTAATTAATTACTCCCACCTTGGTGAAATTACTATGGCGACTTAGACCATTATTAACTACAGCAATTGTGATTTGTAGAGGCTAGGTCCGACCAAATATCGCGGTAGATTAGGACCATTACTCACACGAAGAGAGGACACTATGGTAGTAGAATCTCTGAAGAGAGGACACTATGGTAGTAGAACCTCTGAAGAGCAGACACTATGGTAGTAGAACCTCCGAAGAGAGGACACACTGAAGTATTTGTCTGAGCTGAATTCTTAAACTGTCAATTCCTAAGTAAATTAGATTTACAGTGTAAATACATACCTATAGAGAGGCAGTGAAAATATTCACAGAAAACAGGAAGTAGCTGCACGATGTCTGCTAAATAATTAAGAACAGTCTGTTTGCAGAATTGTCACTGCGACAGCCAAACCACTAATTCGTATGGTTTTTTGACATTTTTCTCCAAAAATATTAAAACCATGCCAGCTGTATACGTACATACGTCTTCTTTCATTAATGTACTTCTTCATAGCTAGGTGTAGTAGACATCAGGTTTTTAAGGTGAAAATGTGTGATACCGGCTCAGGTGATCGAATGCTTGTTGATTACCTCATAGTGATGTCATCCTCCTACGAGTCACGTAGGTCAACATGCCAGTATAGGTCTGACTTCTTCAAGAGCTGTGCGTGTATGAATTTGGCGTCCGGCCAGGTGCGGCACTTTTGAGCATTTGATGTTATAGCAATCCGCCTGCCCCTCTTCCTCCATTGAGGAGTAGTTTATGGCATTTGATAATACACATTTTGATACCACCCACTTTGACTGATTAATACAGTTTAATAGTTACTTACATTCAATTTGTGCGTTCAGAATTCTGGCTACGTTACTGCAGTGATCAGCTTCAACCACAACTCAGGATTTTCAGCCACCACTAAACTGATTTTACCACATCTCTAGTGTACATTGATGTTACTAATAACACGAGAACTCTCAGTTTTCAACTTGTAAACTTAACCACCACTAAGCTCCTGACAACTTGGAGCCAGGATATAACAGGGTGTCCACTCTGAAAGGGTTATGAGTGCATTGATCTGTAGTAAGTTGGAAAACAGAAATTCACCAGTTATATCGAGGTGTCTACTATAGAGGGGGTGTCCATTTTAAACAATATTCCACTTTATAAGGGACAGAAATTTGTGTGTTAGTAATCAAGGAGGACACTATAGGGGGTTTCCATTCAGCGGGGCTTCATTTTATAAGACCTGATTGCTCTAAATCACGTATTGCCGACTAGCCTCATCTACTATAGTGGTCCACTATGAGGGTTTTCCATTTAGTGGTGTTTCACTTATATGACCTGATTGCTCTAAATCACGTATCGCCGACTAGCCTCATCTACTATAGTGGTCCACTATGAGGGTTTTCCATTTAGTGGTGTTTCACTTATATGACCTGATTGCTCTAAATCACGTATCACCGACTAGCCTCATGTATTAGTCATCCTATCTTCCCCTCACTGCATCGGATTGTATTCTACATATATAGTGCTCTGTTTATAGCCTTATATAGTCCACTTTAACTGAACGGTTTGTAAACTTAGAAACCCAGCAGTGGGTACTTTATCCCGTATTGATTACCTCCAGTTACTATATATGTACCATCCCATTATAGTGGAACCTCTCTATAATGGACAACTTGGGAGCCAGTAGATTTGTCCATTATACAGTGGAACCTCTCTATAATGGACAGCTTGGGAGCCAGTAGATTTGTCCATTATACAGTGGAACCTCTCTATAATGGACAACTTGGGAGCCAGGAATATTGTCCAATATACTGTGGAACCTCTCCATAATGGACAACTTGGGACCAGGATATTTGTCCGTTATAGCAGGGTGTCCATTCTGGAGGGGTTACTAATGTATTGATCTGTAGTAAGTTGGGACACAGAAATATGTCCATTATATCAAGGTGTCCATTAAACAGGGTTCTGTATTATCTAGATATAGTTTGAGGATGTACAAATATTGAAGACAGCACGTTGTTTGATAAAATCACAGCAGCATTAATAACATCTGCTATATCACCTGCTTGACCTTCTCGGGAAGGTGATTTAATTTACTTGAGGTCCAAAAATGGGCAAGTTTATCAAGAAGCACACACAAAAGACCAAGCCATGTGGGGCCTAGTTAAAACATAGTACCATCTGATATCTCACATCATTAGAAGAATGACCTTTTACTTGATGTCCAAAAATAGCACAAAGTTTATCAAACACGCACACACAAAGAAACGTAGTGTGGGACCTAGTTAAAACCACAGAATGTAATTTAGAGCCCTGGGAGAGCATCGGATTACAGGAAGTCGAGTAGAACCTGATCTGAGAGTTATTTCTAGAACAAAGGTGTTACTGTTGCCGTGGAAACGCTCATTTCCAGGTGACCAGGAAGTGAACCGGGAAGTGAATCTGGAAGTGTGTAGAAAACCACGTGATGGAAGTTGTGATTAATGAGCCATGGATAATTCTACACGTGTCACACGGGATTTGTCGAATTGGAATTTTTCAACCATTACTTCCATTTTCCAGTGTTTCTATGACAACAGTACATTTCTAAGCATGCATTGCACAACTAGAACCATGCTCTTTAACTATATACATATTTGGCTTTTTGTTGGCTAGCCATTTCCATACGTTTGGGAAAGGCCTGTACAGTAGCTGTAATTTCCTACTGGATATCATTAAAAGAACAGGTTACTTTTTACTGTAGTCATTTTTATTTTCTGGTTTGTATTAATAATGGAAGTGTAGCAGTATGTAGAGAGTTAATTTAGTGCATATGCAACGAAATTGCATTTTTTCACTGCATCTTAACAGCCGTTTGTCTAATCGGGCCGACTGAAGCTGGCCTGAGAGTGACCGGATTAGAAAAGTTTCACTTTATACAGTAGCCATTAATTGTTTAACTACACGAATGGTCGCTAGCTACTCTTGTTTAGTATACGAATACACTTGAACGTGTGTCATTTTGGCACCTCTGCACCATATGGTTCTGAATACCACAGAACTACTTGTCACAAAGTCTTCAATACCGTTTTGGCACCTCTACGCCATATGGTTCAAGAATACCACAGAACTACTTGTCACAAAGTCTTCAATACCGTTTTGGTACCTCTACACCATACGGTTCAAGAATACCACAGAACTTACTTGTCACAAAGTCTTCAATACCGTTTTGGCACCTCTACACTATATGGTTCAAGAATACCACTAAACTACTTGTCACAAAGTCTTCAATACCTACCAGTTTCCTAACAAATTTGAAGGTATTGGCACGGCCGAGTTCTTTGTTCGTGAATTCCACATTTTTCCTCCGATTTCTAACTCGATAACGGTTGGCATGGCAACAGACTCAGACAACACATAAGCGAAATATTTTTCTGCTAAGCTGTGCGCGACAGAATTAGAACTTAAAGCTAAAGTGAGATTCACTGGTATTCTGGAACTTTTCCCAAGGCATAAAGCCAAGATCGCATTCTCTTATTAGAGGGCGTGTTTAGCTGCGCAGTGATCAATTTTAGTACAAGCGGAACAAAATTCACTGTATCCCATCGTTCTTGATTGGTTTGTTCCATCTTTAGTAACAATTCCAAATAAATTTAAGCCGTTAACATTCTGAAAGTACTGGAAACCTCTGGAATGTTCTGGCAGTTCCTAACACCTGTGTAATCTGGTTACCGGGGAGGTTAAGGTCACTTCCACTTCTCCTGCTGCTGCTAGGCAACCGTTGTCAAGTCACAAACCTCTGGAAGAAATGCTCAACTGGAGTATTTACACGAAATACTGCCAGGTGTATGGGTGGTGGGTGGAGGGCTGTATATTATATTGCTGTGCCCACTAAATAGTTTAGACTTCCTTTTTGTGGGTCCAGCGCCACGTGTCACTATCATTAAACACCATATATTGCACAAGATGTTTGCTGCATTTTCTAAGTGAGATAATCCCTGTAGGGTTGCACAAACACAGGTGTATATATGATATACACAACTCTAGGCCTGAGGTGGGTGTTCATATCTGATATATTACACCCAGGATCGGTTACCTGACAACCTGCGAGGTTATAAAAAAGCTTTTGACCACATTTGGTAAAATCTCCGTGCGTGGGTTAGGAAGTGACGTTTATTGTGGGCCTGCTTACGGATGTGTGGGTTACGAGCTCTTAAATTGTCCCCATAGAGCCCCGTGAAGTAAATAAGTGATATATAAAACCACGAGTGATATATAGGCTGGTATATGTAGGCCTAGCTAATATGGATCGAAATGTACATAGTTTAATATATATAGAGTCACTTAGTAAAAGTATCTATGAGTACATATATTATAGTTATAGAGGCTGTGGGTAAAGGGATCTATGTGTGCATAGTTTAATACCTATAGAAGCTTGTAAGGGTCTCTATTGATTTATAAATATAGAGGTACTTGGTAAAGGGATCTATTGCTCATATTGCACCACAGTATTGTGGGTGGGGGACTGTGAAGGAGACTATGTGTGTGTTCTTATGGACCAGGCTAGTTCACATGACTGTGTGTTATAGATGGGTCTCTCTGCCTTTTGTGGTTGTCATTTGAATACCACAGCAGTCTGTTCTCAGGGGTTTGTTTGGGGCGTGTGTAATGTTAGAGGTGTGACGTAGGAGGATGAGGAGGATGAGGAGGAGGGGTGGTGATAGTGGAGGAGGAGGAGGTGGAGATTGAAGAAGCAGAGGAGGTAGAGGTGAAAGCCGGAGAGGATGAAGTGTCCTAAATAATCATTTACAGTCTCCTGAAGAAGACGTCTATATTGAATATATCCTCAGTTATTAACTTCCTGCGAGTCACTCTTTATACGTAGCATAATCCCCTCTGGGTGGGTCTCTATGATATTTAGAGAGATTATGGGAATCCCTCTCTAAGATATTTAGAGAGTTAAAGGGAAGTTTTTGAGGTGTGTATAACTTTTAGTGACCCTCTTTCCTGTCACACTCAGCAACTCCTATCAATCCCATGTGATTGTGATATATACCATTAACAGAACGGAAAGTCTGTCTATAAGGCTTATAATACACCAAAGGCTGCATCTAATACATGTAGATGTCTATCTGGCCGATTTTATAACTGGTTTATAATTGCTCATATGTTTGATAAGAAGTTATATAGCCCATGTGACAGCTTTTCCCGAATCACGGTATGAGCTTTATACTCCATAGTCTACAGGCTTATTTAGAGCCCACGTGTAAGAGTTTCTTAATGTTCTGTTTGTACACACTTAATGCACTGTTTCCCTTTACGAGTGTTTATATGTGGTTTATATACCGTGCAATAACTGATGTATACAACTTTGCATAGTGGGTTTTTTATCTATTGTAGAACCTCCGAAGAGAGGACACTATAGTAGTAGAACCTTAGAAAAGAGGATGTAGGGCTAGCTAACACTAGGAAGTGAACACTGTTAATACAAAATACTCCTTTAGTATGAACTAACTCTAAAACCCCTTCTATAAGCATACACTATGCTATAGCTACTCTTTAAATGAAACTCCTGTTTGTGTGAACATTTTAAGCTGGTCCCCTGGAGTCCACCTTAACGAGGTTTATATTAAACCACAGGTATATTATGTGGCTTTATTCCAATGGTAAAAATTAATACTCGCAAATTAATACCACTTATGTATACTTCCATATGTAGTGGAAATTCTCTATATTCGTTATAAGATTCTGAGGTAACTATGTTCTTTAATTGATGGTAATTAGTAAATGGCAGTTTCTAATGATTGCACGAGATAGTGTTTATTGCACTGCCACCCTGCCAGGCTTAGATGTGGTAAAATCAGTTTAGTGGTGGTTTTAAAAATCCTGAGTGGTGGTTGAAGTCGACTATACTGCCACCGACCAGTTTGGGCAGAAACATGGTCCAACCTCAGTGGTGGTTAATATTAGGTTTGCAAGTTGAAAACTGAGAGTTCTCGTGTTATTAGTAACACCAATGTACACTAGAGATGTGGTAAAATCAGTTTAGTGGTGGTTAAAATTCTTAGTTTGCAAGTTTAAAACTGAGAGTTCTCGTGTTATTAGTAACACCAATGTACACTAGAAATGTGGTAAAATCAGTTTAGTGGTGGCTAAAAATCCCGAGTGGTGGTTGAAGCTGACCACTGCTGAAATGAATCGTTCTCTACTTGGGAAGCACACTGTTTCAACATATTTTTGTAAATTACATTCCGTGGGAACAAATAAAGTATTATTACACAAGAGGGTGGGAGAGTTTGTTTGATGGCTGATCATATATTTCATTTAGAACATGTCACCTCTGCCCACCCCCCTCCTAAATATAACCTGCAAGCCAAGTATCAACCTACTCTCTCTATTCAAGTTACTCCACTCAACAGCCAACTGTTATTGACCCTCTTAACCCCATTAGAGAGGTTCTGTGGCATTCACTATTGTTTCGATGTGTACAAACACGTTGGTTTATTAACAATAACCCACCAGCAGTGCTCTATTATAGAGCCTGGTTCTGCGTGGGATAATAACTCTTTTAGAATACACTGGTGCTCTAATACATATAAACAGTTTGTATGGAGTGCATTGCTACCTATTGTTAGTCCAGTCACTACATTCAGATGTAAGTTCACCGTAGAACCGGATTAGTTGTCTCATGCTAATGCACTCGGCAATAATACCAAAGTGCACCAAAAGTCCTCATCCTTTTAAAATTCACAGAACATTTAATTTGCTCTTATAGTAATTTGTGTAATGATGTGATATATGTGAGGTAGGATGCATGATCTTTGCTCCCTGTATCCATTTCCACTTCCTGCCCTTCTCACCTCGCCTCAAAAGGGTTAAAGTTTGAGACTGACCTTATGGAGTTAAATCCCAAGACACTTGAGGGTTAAATAGTTTTTATGTGAGGCCAGGAAGTTTATGATACGTTATATATAGCACCATTGCTGTATGTATAAACTTCATCTCTGGAGATTATCATATTTATTGCACCCACAAATATTTAGTTGAGTATATATCAGTTTCGGATGTTGTGGAACTAAATGATTTAGTCGTGAGATCAAGCTAATTCATGTGCATCTCCACATTGCTGAATGTATAATTCTATCATCTAACGCTGTGTAATACTGGATAACAATGGCGTGTAACGCAGAGTGTAACACAAACTGATATATTGCGTTGTTGCCATGGAATGTATGAATCTTACGAGTGACTGTGACTAAATATATATTTAACTTTTGACTAAATATCTAACTTTTGAGAGTCTACTTCATTACTCATTATATAAGCAAGTTTTTGAATGAAATTATGCGCTGAGTATATACATATTGAATTAACTGTGTACATAAGTGATGTAATATTCAACTTCACTGATTCAGCGCAACACATACACACATACACTGCTGTCCAGTGGTATACAGGCAGGCCTTTGCCATGGCAGCAGACCGGACTTTAACACCCACACCCAGCAGTGGTTAATGGAAATAGATCACCCTGCAACCCACCCGCTGTGCTCTAAGATGATTGAAGTCACTCTTAATACAGTTAGATCACTCGTAGCTCATAGAGATACATAGATCACTGTTAACCCACCCACAGTGCTCTATAGAGATAGAATACTCCTATATTAACCACCCACGGTGCTTTATAGAGATAGAACACTCCTATATGAACCACCTACAGTGCTCTATAGAGATAGAACACTCCTATATTAACCACCTACGGTGCTCTATAGAGATAGAACACTCCTATAGTAATCACCTACAGTGCTCTATGAAGACGAATCCCCACATATAATAGTGTTCTAAATGTGATATAGATATCCCTATAAGGCACTCTACGTAGTATAGTGAAAAAACCACACTAGCAGCTGAGTGCGGTTAAAATGATATCACGGCAGCCGTGTGCAGCTGGAATGCACTAATTAAAAACCTCAGAGTTTGTAAGTCTTTGTAAAAGAGTGTGTGCAATAATACCACTCAGCACATAGCATGAGGTCAATAACTGTCATAGATCACATGTTTCATCACAAGGGCCGAGTTTATTGCTTTGTGTCATAGTGTAAGTGGTTTACATCATCCAGGCAATAAATAAATGCACTAAAATATATAGTGCACAATACAGGGTATATAATGTATAGGTTTAATTGTAAATGAAATTTCAGCAAATTGCTCCTGAACCACACGGGATTTTTAGCCACCATTAAAGTGATTGTGTACCTCATGTGTGTGCTGCTAATAGCATTAGAACTCTCTGTTTTCAACTTTCAAACTAAGAAATTCTGAGTGGTGGCTGAAGCGAACCATGCAGTGTTAGTTGAACAGTATATAAGAGAGTTACGAAGGATGGTCTATGTGAATTATTAATACATGACTCAGTACACTATATGATATAGTCTGTTCTCAGTTCATAAGTACTATACTGTGTTCTATACTGAGCTATATACTGTGTTTTATACTGAGCTATATACTGAGCTATATACTGTGTTCTATACTGAGCTATATACTGAGCTCTATACTGAGTTCTATACTGAATTCAATACTGAGTGTTATAAAGTGGTGTATACAGTTATTTCATCCTCATAGTGGCGTATGATGTGATTAGGTTAAAGAATGCAGTAAGGAGTGGGAGTAACTAGTATATCATGCAGGTGTCCTATAATACAATTAGTAGACAATCTATATGAGATATAAGTACAATTGTAATGCTATTATTAGTGAGTTAGAGGATGATTGACTAGTTAATGTGATTTAATGCACAATATCATTGTGTATACCTCCTGTTAGTACAAAGGCATACAATAGCTTCTGGCATAGTTTCTAGGTTAAAAGGTTGGATGATTGTTAAACATTGTTTTGCTTAGATTAAGTTTGAGTGGTGGTTAAAATTCTCAGTTTGCAAGTTGAAAAATGAGAGTTCTCATGTTATTAGTAACACCAATGTACACTAGAAATGTGGTAAAATCAGTTTAGTGGTGGCTGAAAATCGTGAGTGGTGGTTTAAGTCGACCACTACCGACCAGTGTGGACAGAGTTGTGACTGAATGAAGTCTAATCCTAATAAAAAAGAAATTTAAGTTTATAGCTGGAATGGAACCCCGGTGCGACGGCTTCGGACTTTGACCTCGCTCCAAACGGCCGTAGCGTTCCATGCAATTTGCATTTGACGGGGTTTGGCGCCTCGCGGACGCCCCGCTACAAATTCCTTGCCTCTCTGCAATACCAACTGCTACAAAGAACACAAAGACAGATAGAAGACCTGCCCGTCCACATCAGGTGGTCTAAGACGCATAACTCACTCCTCTTCATTCTCGGAAGTATTCTAAAACTGCTTATAAGCACACCCTGTAGCCCGTCTAGTGGCATTCCTCGGATATTTGCCCGTTCGATGTTTGTATACTGTGTGAAACTTTATAGGGCTATTATTTGTGAATATGTAAACTAGAGTGGAGTTATGGTGTTTCTATAACTGTTTTGTAATTGGTATTTGAGTTGTTAATTAGTACCTCATTCCTTGTCTTAATTTAATTACGTTGTTATAAATCAGGTATGAGAGGAGAGAGAGATAGAGAGAGAGAGAGAACGATCACCGTTGCACAAAGGTATACCTGGGCTTTGTGTGCCCAGTAGGCACACGTGATAAGAACCACACCAGTCAGGCATGAGAACAAAGATTTCGTTTGGGCTTTGTGGGCCCAGTAGGCACAGGTGGCAGAACAACAGTGGACAGTAGAACAACATTTGCTGCATTATTTCACTGTATCCCATTGTTCTTGATTGGTTTGTTCTATCTTTAGTAACATTTCTAAATTTAACCCTAACAATACTGCTAAAATAACTTAAAGTTGTATCAGTACATAAAAGCTATATTTAATGATGTTACTAAATATAGAACAAACTATTTCGTTCCACTTGTACTAAATATAGCCTTTATATACTTCTATATACACTGTCTTTAAAAATGCTAGCAGTTATACTAGTACTAGTATATTATTATGTGATAAAGCTAAGCTATGGCTCTATACCCAATGCTAGCAGTTAAACTATATAGTACGTAACCCAGGTGTACACACTCATCATCACACAATTAATTCATTTTTAATTCCACAAAAACATGTTTACCATTTGGCCAACTCTCCCTCTTAGAGAGTGAACCTGACACCTCAATCCAGCTCTCTAGCTCGTGTGTGTGTATATCTGCGTGTCAGTACGTGATTTTAACGCTAATTAGATTCAATTCACACGCGAGTGATCCCACTCAAATCACTTTAGTTACACCACACATTACAGGTTTTATTTTCCGGAGGACTCTACTAAGTGAATTAGCTGCACCGTTAGGCGAATGTGTTTGTAAATGTGTTAGAGTATCCATTTACGGGCTAATGTTTAGGGTGTGCCTTGGTCAAAGCTGGGAATAGGAAGTTGTTCGAATTACTGGAATTTTGACTCCTTTTGAGCCGAGCTACTCCCACCTGGTGGTGCGTGAGTGGGCGGCTGAAGGTGCAAAGGTCGTCGTTAGGGAGTTCGTCGTCTTAATTGAATTTTGTTGGTTGAAGTAGAAGTCAGTGATGTTGATAGTTAGTTGGTTTATATTCTGGATGAACATGTGTGTGTACGTGTATGTGGGGGGAGGAGGAGGAGGAGGAGGAGGAGGAGGAGGTGTTGGAGGAGGTGGTGGTGGAGGAGGAGGAGAAGGAGGAGGAGAAGGTGGTGGTGGTGGTGGAGGAGGTGGTGTTGGAGGAGGAGGAGGAGAAGGAGGAGGAGGAAGAGGAGGAGGATGAGTAAGAGCTAAACATGTAATGATCACATCCTCTTCCAAAAATCCTCTTTCAATCATAAGTTCAAAGTTCAACATTAGAACCTATCAACCTGTACTTCTCTTTGCCCTTCCTTGTTCTATATACATACACACATACACACACACACTAGGCTCCCAAATGTTAGTAGTATACAGTTATTCATAGATAGAGGATGACTATAGGAATATGTGGGTAGCTATGACTCATATTTCCACCGTAAACACTGCCCGTCACTATGTTGTGTATATACGTAGTATCATGAATAATGGCATACTATAATTATGTACTAACTCTGTACTATGTTTACTATAGCACTATATTTGCTATAGTGCATGCATTAATCTTTTAGCTCATTCCATTTATAAATTAGTACACATTGATGCAATATAACCACAAGTCTGTTACTTAGTGTCATTATGACTCATAGACGTCCTTCTTGCTGTGTTTGTGTATGTCTTTAACCCACACAGTCACATTATTTACAATTTGTGGCTGGTTTAATAATCCCCGTATTGGTATCACCCCCGGAGGTTAATACAACCCTTTGTTTATCATACTAATTAGAATATTTGTGGCTGGTTTAATAATCCCCGTATTGGTATCACCCGGAGGATAATACAACCCTTTGTTTATCATACAATTGGTGGCTGGTTTAATAATCCCTGTATTGGTATCACCCGAGGTTAATACAAACCTTTGTTTATCATACTAATTAGTGGCTGGTTTAATAATCCCCGTATTGGTATCACCCGAGGTTAATACAAACCTTTATTTATCATACTACTTAGAATCAGTATAATGTATGTGACTCAAAAGGCAGAATGTATAATACACTTATACTTGTAGCAAAATAGCATTGCTTATCAGACATGGATTTAAAAATACTAAATTTAGAAACGCTACTAAGAAAACCATTCAAGAACAATTGGATACAGTAATTTCGTTCCACTTGTACTAAATATGCCATTTATATACTGCTACACCTTCTCTTTGTGCCAACTTTATAAGTATTTTACAGACCCCACCCTCTCATATATATGCTATTAGAGCTATGTAAACTGAGTGTACTATTCATTATATTGCTTCCTGTGAAGAATTAGAACACTGCTGCAGCTCCTCGTAGTAGCAATACCTCATAAAGCCCCACATTTAGTTCATTTATAACTCATAAAGCCCTCATGGGTTATAAGTAATATAGAGCACTGGCTACTGCGGTTATTATAGTCATAAAGCCCTGAGTCTTGCGGTTATACTTCACAAAGCCATGGATAGAATTTAGATACCTCCTCCAGGTGTGGCTCTGACTGTCACAGATGTTAGCCGCCACTAAAGTATGCGTATTTAGTGGTCGCTGGCACGTTGATGAGCTGCGCAGGAAGGGATTTAGCTGGTAGACTGCCCCTGATGGAATTCAGGGCAGCTTCGGGAGCACTTCCGCTCTGCGTCAGGTGAACAAAGGTAGAAATGTAGAGAAATGTCGGCACCCAGGAGGTACAACAGGATGCTTTATTCCACTCATATTTCTCTGTTTGTATCAGGCGCACACACAGAGAGAGAATGGAATGGTGGAGAGGAAGGAGGAGGAGAAGGATGAGGAGAAGGATGAGGATGAGGAGAAGGAAATAGCTTTAATACCGCCTAAGAATGTTGTATTAGTGAAATGATGAGGTCACATGACTGAGAGGGAGAGCTTGTATGAGGCACGGAACATCTAAGTGGTAACTGTGGTCATCATAACACCGATATATACCTAGGCTTCGTGGGCCCAGTAGGTACAGGTGACGGAACCCCTGTGAGTCGGGCACAAGAACAGGAATACTGTATAACTAAAAACTTTTCATAACTGCAAAAGTTTTTCACTAAATATTGTGTAAAAACATAAGCTTAAGAGAGCCACAAGCCAATTTGGGCTTCTGTGAAGCATTTTGAGAAATTTTTGCCACAAAAGTTTAGTTTTTAGATCTACAGAACGAGAAGTAGCACAAATACAGAAAATTACACAACAATTGTCTCTCTCTCAAGGTGGGGTACTTAACTATGTGGGGGTCCACACAATCGCATGGCTCGAGTCCAAGAATTCCTTCGGCCACTTAAACATCAAGTCCACCTAGCAACGGACGCCATCGGGGCATGTTAAAAACAACGAATCAATTTCTTTACTTGGCATTGTTCGTGAGATTGCCAATGAGTTGAATTAAACAGTTTTTCCTATGATGTTAATTACTGCTACTTATGTGATCATATATAGTGGAATCTCCAATAGAGAACCTCTGAGATAGGGACAGCTAGACTACACACCTAGACACACCTAATGTTTCATTGTCCCTTGTTCGGAGGTTCAACTGGATTCGAATTGTAGTGAGGTGGATAGATTAGAGAGGCTTATAGTGAGGTGGCTGGATTAGAGAGGCTTGGAATAGTGAGGTGGCTGGATTAGAGAGGCGGCTGGATTAGAGAGGCTTGGAATAGTGAGGTGGCTGGATTAGAGAGGCTTATAGTGAGGTGGCTGGAATAGGCTTGGAATAGTTAGTTGCTGAGATGTGATCCTAGGAATTAATAGAAAAGGGAGTGTAGCCACATGCTCAGGAAGGGGAGACTCTACTTTCTGAGAAATTCTGTAAGTTGTAGTGGAGGAGGAGGACCTATGTCTACCTCAGCATCCTGTCTGAGTACTCCAAGAGTCTCTCAAGTCCCTGACAATTTTCATTACTTCCTTTGGAGTAACTCACCCCTCTACTCCTCCTTCTACTTAGTCTCATACACTCATGAATCAATGCGATGAAACAAGGCAAGGCAAAGCAAATGCACAGATAACAATCAACAACATCCAGAACAGCTTCTTTTTCCAAAGAAAAAATCAACTACTCTGGATGGGACTCAGAACCCATGACACTATGCAGACCGGGCAAGTGCTCCAGGACTGAGTTAACATGTGAACGCTCTACCACTGAGCTATCATCCCCAACTTGCCCACAACACACTTACTAAATCCCTTAGATGTTCTATGCCTCCCAGAGGAAATTTATTTAAACTCTCTCTCTCCCTCTCTATCTCTCCTTCAATCTCACTGGAAGTGGGTTTCCATGTTACCTTGGCAGTCTATAGTGGTTTCTAGTTGACATCACCTTACCCTCCATCCTGGTAACTAGACTATGGTATACCTATTATAGCAATCAGCAAAGGTTTATTTAAAGGTAGTATATAGCTGTATATTATAAAGGCTATATTTTAGTACAAGTGGAACGAAATTTCATTCTTTCACTGTAACCCATTGTTCTTGATTGGTTTATTCTATCTTTAGTAAAATTTCTAAATTTAGCTCTTATGTACTGCTACACTGAGGTTCCTTGCTTACATCTACAATGGAACCTCCGATGAAAGCCCCTCCAATATACGGACAGGCTCTCTACAAAGCCAATAGATTTGAGTATTATTTAACTTCCGAGATAGGGACAACCTCTCTATGAAGAACAACTTTTCTATCATGTGCTTATACTAGATTAATATTTGACCTCCGAGATAGGGACAACCTCTCTACAAGGATGCCGCTGATCTCACTAAGTGTCCTCTGTTCAAAGACTCCAATAGCGTTAGGGTTTCTGGCCAGCTAGGCTATAACGGAAAGACAGGGTCACACAATACATTCAAAATGTGGTTAGAGTATCACATACATTATAATGGAGGGAGGAAGGATGAGGTAAAAAGTAGTATCCCTCCTCCTTCCGTTGTATGGTTAGTGTAGTTATACACCTCCTTCCTCCCACCCCGACTATATCAATTATTGTGGTTTATACTATTATTATAGGTTTGGTTATAATATATTTCGCGGTCGTTTGGTTTGAGAATTTCGCGCATTTAGACCCTGTGCTATCCGGATATATAGCGCTGTTGTGTGTTTCCATGCAATTCGTGCACGAGTTACGTCAAAATCGGTCGTGTGAAACAACTACGCGTGACTAAAGTTACGCCGTACATGCATTATTTACGTGAGCCTGTTTATTTCTGACACGAACGATTGTGTTCAACTGGTAGCCAAGTTTTAGTTGTTGGCCGAGTACACTAAATGTTTCACGGAACACGTGTTAGACTATTTCATGTTATTGTCCCACAAGAGGTGTTTATAAACATTTAATTCACGGCTCCCGAGAGTCAAAGACCAGGTACATACGTATGCAGGAGTACTCTTACGTAAACATTGGCCCACTGTTGAACCATTGGGTTCGTATGTTTAGCCTCTAACCCTTCTCTTTCCCATAAACACACGCAATATATCTCTTAAACCTTCCTATGTCTGGCCATACAACGAGTGTTCTAAAATATTTATAACATTCTAAAACTCTTACTTACATACGTATACACATCTTCATTTAAATATATATTCTGTTTAGCCCATACTTATCATAGGTAGATTTTTTTAGAGCACTCTATAAGCCATGTTCTAAAAGTCCATGGTGTTTTAGTACTTAGTCGGATATGTACTAAATTTTTAAAATACTTTCTAAGATGTGTTCTAAATGTTTTAGAGCGCTGTGTTAAATTGACTGGTCTCTAACTCTGTTTGTACAGGACTGTATCAGATTGTTTACAAGAGAAGAGAGAGTTTCTGGCAGCGATAAATGGTTAGTATTAGTGTAGCTTGAAACAACCCTCTCTAGAGAGGACGCCACTTTAGCATCTCTGAAAGAGGACAACCTCTGAAGAGAGGACAAGAGAGCAATCCCAATAGTGTCCTCTCTTCAGAGGTTCTACTATATACCATAGTGTCCTCTCTTCAGAGGTTTCTACTATATACCATAGTGTCCTCTCTTCAGAGGTTCTACTACCATAGTGTCCTCTCTTCAGAG